>CAWVQL010000232.1:0-24456 GCA_963932265.1 Thymelicus lineola | reverse complement strand
ACTTACATGAAATATATGCTTATGATACGTACATTCATGGTAGTATAAGAAGAAAAGTCGCAGCCTTGATATATGTAGTTCCCATGTAGGTAGGTACCTAATTGAATACGAAGACAGATTTATTCTTCATCTGTTGCATGTTACTGTGCATATTTTTTTTAATGCGATACTTATAAAGATGCGGTACTTACGAAGAGATGGTAATTTCTTTATTAATACGTATACATAATAAAAAAATACTTATACTTTTTGTTTATATTTTATTCTCCATTGGACAGACAGACAGAAGATACCGCGAAGCCGTTCTTTATAATATGTGTATTATGTAAACGACATTAAAAGGAAACATAAGTATATTAAAGTCTCTGTTTAGTTATTATCAAATTTCATGCAACAGATCTAAGATTACTGGGCGGTTACTGAAACTTCATGATCGAAGCCAAAGTTTAAGTTCTTGGGAAGGCTTATAGAGCGAGTAGAAACTCATCTTTATAATAAGTAAAGGAAACCACACAAGCACAGTTCCGAACAAAGTAGGTAACATGGCATCCATTCGATTTAGAACAAAATAAAACTCATCACGACCGAATTAGCTTCACAAAGTATTGTATTTTGTTTTTCTATGAAAAATAAACAGTTTAGGTATTTAACACGGTCTTTTTATACATAATATCACGGATCTTTTTGTTGATCCGTGACATATATAAAATTAACTAGCTGACTCAGCAAAGGTCGTTCTGCCCAAAAAATCTGAAATGGGACACACTAATCACCTAGCGGTATGAAATACACTTTATGTCATATTCTCATATCTACCAAATATACACAATAAATATAGAGAAAAATCGGTCGAGCCGTTTTGGAGGAGTGCGACTACAATCACCGGGACACGAGATTTTTATATATTAGATTCTAGATTGTGTGTAAGGATATTTTTGTGGAGAAGAAGGAAGTAAAAACATGTTGAGATCTATAAATGTCCGTCATTAGTTATATTAATTAAATCAATTTTTTTCTATTAAAAGGGGTATTATTTTATTACAAAGTAATATCGCTTTTCACCAAACCCTTTTTTTGATAAAATTGGATAGACAATGATAATTTTGAAGACTATACCTATTCAATAAATATAATTCGAGAAGCCAAAATTTTATCACTTCTAAATGTCCTTCGGTAATACCCGAACAAAGTTTAGATCTAATACTTGTGACTTTTATTCAAGGTTCCTGTCACGCGTGATATAATTTATATCCACTTGGATTTTATCATGCACTCATTATTTATTTATAGCAACCCAAAATATATCTTCGTTTGTATCAGACACTCATACCATATTATATGTTTATGATACAATATTTTGCTAGAAGAATTTAATAATCTCCGACCAGAGGCTAGATAGTATTTGATTAAATTATGATGTCGTGAAGATTTAAAGCCTAGACTTCGAAAGCTTCGGTTCGGTTGATATAACAATAACAGTTTTCAAAGTTGATAAAAAAATTCCCAGAACGAAACAACATCACATAAACACTGAAGAAATATGTAACTTAAAAAGAAATTTACGTGAATTTCTTCTTAACTTAAAAAAAAATTATGCGCAGAAATAAGCGTAGTACAATTTTTCTGTCACAAGTTTAATTACTAAATAATACGAGAACAGAAGTTAGAATGATAACATAACATGAAAACATATATGTCTGTGATGAAAACCATAGGTAAGAATATCGTACTTACTTCCAATAAAAGACTAGATTACCCAGTCCATTAATCAATACGTCTGATGTAATATAACGTTATCATGAAAGGGTTGGTATATTCTCTTGGTCTGCACCCCACTGCATTTTGGATTCAAGACACGCTCGCTGGGGGAATCTAATTCTTCTCCTAATTTCGCACCTTATTGTCGGGAAGCGGTAAGAAATTGGGAAATTTTTCATAAAAATTCGGATGGTGTTTGCGGAATAGGGCGGATGTTTAAGATGAGTTAGAGAGAATCAAAAATCAATGTATTTACTTTCTTGTACCTACTGTAGGTATATTATTTCTTCACAGGCTTTTATGACTCAGTTCCCGTACAAAAATACCGTTAAAAGGTTATTCATGACTACCTCACTATGTTATTAATCCTTCATTAACATCACTTACGATAGTATCTAATAGTGCAATTCGATTTGTTCTCATAAATATAATTATTTTACTTACATCATTACACATAATAACATAGTACAACGGAAATTACTGATATTACCTCATAAAAAATAAAGAGTTGGTTTTTGAGTAATACACGTCTATATAATAATAATAATAATAATAATAATAAAAGCCTTTATTCTCTGACCATACTATAACTTTTAACTTATACATATATCTTGTTTTTTATAAAACAATAATATTTTTAATCTATTTCTCAACTATTTATTTTTCAGCAACCAGTTTTATTAATCAGGATGTCTTTCGACATAGGCCTCCCCCCGTTTTTTCCACTCATCTCTGTCTCGAGCTATCTTTCTCCAACCTTTAGGTAAATCATCCTCCCATCTTTTAATTGGACGTCCTTTTTTGCCTTTTTCCATTTCTTGGATACCAGTCCATTATGTCCTTCGTCCATTTATCTCTGTTCGTCCTCATTATGTGACCAGTCCAGTTCCATTTAAGAGTTCTAATTTTTTGTAGTACGTTGCTGATCTTTGTTTTTTTCCTTATTTTCGAAGTTGTCCACCGGTCCCTTAGCCTTATATTTAGCATGCTTCGTTCCATGTTGCGTTGACAAACTATGAGTTTTTGGTTATTTTTGTTCGTAACAGGCCAAGTTTGACAACCATACGTAAGACATGGAAGAATGCATGTGTTATATAGTTTGCTCTTCACTGACATTGGTATAGTTTCGTTTTTAACTAATTCTTTTAGTGACCAGTACCGTTTCCAAGTGTTGCTTATTCTTCTATCGATTTCTTTCGAGTATTGATCCTTAATTGATATTAGTTGTCCTAAATATATATATTCGTCTACATATTCGATAATGCATTCGTCATTACTTTAGTCTTCGTAGGATTCATTGTTAAACCTGCTTTTCTGCTTTCATAGTCTAATTGTTGTAACATAATTTGTAGTATGTCTGGTCTCTCAGAGAATATCACAATGTCGTCAGCGAATCTTAAGTGATTTAAATTTGATCCATTAATATTTATTCCAAAGCTTTCCCAGTCAATGTTTCTGAAAATATTTTCTAACACAGCTGTGAAAAGTTTTGGGGAAAGTGGATCACCTTGCCTGACGCCTCTCTTCTCCTTGTTGTTCGAGTTGGACTGATGCTGTGGTATTTTTGTAGATTTCTTTTATGATTCTTATGTATTTGGTTTCTACACCCTGATTTTGGAGTGTTTTCCAAATATAGTTATGACTCAAAGAATCGAAAGCCTTATTGTAATCGACGAATGCCATGTAATACTGTTGCCCATATTCGTTAAGTTTTTCAATAATTTGTTTCACAACATGAATGTGATCGATGGTAGAATAATCGGCGCGAAATCCAGCTTGTTCTCTAGGTTGGTTTTCTTCTAGGTGTTTTGTTATTCGTCCAAGTATTATTTTTGAAAACACCTTATATAGATTGGACATTAGACATATAGGTCTGTAGTTATTTATTTCATTTTTGTCTCCTTTTTTATGTAGCAGAACGATAGTGGACTTCGTCCATTGAGTTGGTATTTGTTCAGTAGTCATTATTTCGTTGAACAGATGTGTTACATACTTGGATATTGCGGTTAGGGATTTTTTCAGTAATTCGTTTGAGATTTTATCATCTCCAGTTGCTTTGCCACTTTTTTGTGTTTTTATGGCTTTTCGCTTTCTAGTATGCAAGGTATTGTATCATCCTTCTCTGCCTCTACTGATATTGTTTTTTCTGTCTCCGTGTATAATGTTTTGTAGAATTCTGTCGCAACTTTAGCTATCGATAATCTTTTTGTCGTCAATTTCTCATTTTTCTTCTTATTCTTAATTTTCATGTTGGGTATCCATTGTGTGTATTCTCTTAGCTGTTTCAGACCTTTCTTAATTCCGCCTGTTTTTTCTATTTGATCTCTCAATTTATTCAGTCTCTCTGCTTTCTTGTGGTTCCTTATTGATGTTTGAATTTTTTTGCTAATGCTTGTAATATTTTGATGATTTTCTTTTCGTTTCTCTAGCATTTTGTTCCTCTCTTCCATTAGCTTTAGCGTTTCTTCTCCTAATTTATTTTTCTTCCCTGTTTTAGTACTCAATTTAATTAAGCTTATCAGTTCTTTCTCCAAAAAGTTGTATTTTTCTTGCAGTGTTTTGTGATTTTCACTATTATCTAATACGTTTCTAAGATCATTTATGACATTTTGTGGTATAGGTGATGTTATCGTCATATTTTTGGTCGAGTTGATAATATGTTTCCTTGATTTGCTATATTTCGTTTGTTGTATAACTCCTCTTACCATTCTATGGTCTGTATTAAAATTTAACTTATTCACAACCGCTACATCACTGAATATATGTTTTTCTCTGGTGAGTATGAAATCGATTTCATTTCTATCTCTGCCATTTGGGGAAACCCACGTCCATTTTCTTGACTTTCCTTTTTTGAAAAAACTATTCATTATTTTAAGATTATTTGTAAAAGAAAAGTCCGTTGTCGTTTCTGTCTCCACTACTGTAATCTCCTAAGACACACGTCTAGTTGTAAATAATTATGAGTCCCTATAATATCATCATAGATTTTTTAAATCTTAATTTCAAGTTTAACAGTTTGTAGTTTTTTTTAAGGTTTCGAATTAAAATCGGAAAAAAGCAGTTAGTGAGTAATAGTCGATAAACTTACTACTTCGGAATCCTACATTGCGCGTGGCCTGACACGCACTTGCCCGGTTTTTATGTAAATAATAATGTAAATAAACAATTTTCAGTATTTTTTTTTGACTGGACAAATGGGAATGGACTACCCTCCTGAGATGCGTGGGTGGGAGGTGGTGAATGCTCATGCATAAAAGCACAGGTGTGTGTTGGTTATGTAAGAACCTCACCCACTAAACTCAGCCTTAAAGATGGCTTTGGTCATGCAACCTCTAAGCCTAGGGAGCGTCCGCTGGGTGACTACACTGGATGTTGTTGAAAGGGGACTTGTGCCATCATTAGGCTGAGCACCAACTGAGATTAAATCGTCTATGTCTTTGGAGGCGGCCAAGAGGCATTCTAAGTCAGACGAGAGCTTGCTTGTTGGGTATGTTAGGACATTTCATGGCCTTCGTTTTTGATGGACGGTCTGGGAGGGGTCTGCTGCTTCCCTAATCATGTAATTGGGTGTGTGTGTTTCTGAGGATTTGAAGAATCTCTCAGAGAAGCTTTTCATAACTTGATGAATTTGTTGGACTTGGGGAGCTCTGAGTCCCGGTGCAGATCAGCGTTCCGAACGCACCAGTGTGCGTCGGTCGCCCTGCGACAGAACAAGTTTTGAACTACAACATTTGTAACTTGTGGGCAATATTGGGAGCCGCATGTGCGAAGACAGTGTCGGCAAATAGTAATACCGGGCGAATAAAACCTTGAAGGGCGTTCGCTTGTTCCTAAGGGACATTTTACTTCCCAACATAACGTTGAGTCGGCTCATGTAATAACGGGCTGTTCTAGTCACCTTTCTAATATGGGGTCGAAAGGTGAGTCTAGAGTCTAGGATTATTCCTAGAGGAAAAAATCACTGGAGCTGAATCTATTTATAGTGAACTCAACTGAACCCAAAGTTGGATTATATTTTCTTTTCTCTTTTTTAGATTTTCGGACTAAAAGCAAAGTCAACTTTCATGCAAAATAGCGGCTCGTATCTTTAGTAAACTCACCCATTTTCAATTTTCCATGGAATTCTAATAAAAATACTGAGATATGAAGGAACTTTATACCCGCCGCGCGCGGTATCCACAAAATGAAGTTGGTAAAATATCTAAGACATTTGTCAGTCGATTACCTGAGAGGGTGCCACCCCTAATAATATCCCGAAATTCACCAACCCCTTACAACATCTTACTGTGCTTATGAATATAAATTTTGCCAATCATTTTTAGTGCAAACCACGTTTTACGCTTCGGTTAGTTCAGAATGTTGAGTTTTAAATTTAGCTTCAGCGCTACTTCATAAATGTGAATTGTTTTTCATTTACGATGTTGATCTTGGAGAATTTTATGTATATACAGAAAAGTATATACAGTTACAGAAAGTATATACAGTTATTTTAAATCTGATTCTAAGTAAACATGTACGAGCTACTACATCGTACAAGGATCGAAGACAATGCCCGCGGCAAAAAATGCAATTAGGCAATATGCACATATTCAGCGCACCTCATAACAATAACGTTTTTAATAAATTAGTGTTCAAACTGCACTCGTTGGGTTTGGTCATTTCGCCCTGCCTTACCCTTCTTCTAAAAATGTAGTACACGCTACATTTTTTGGTCCTTCGAGCCGGATACGCTACATTTTTTGGTCCTTCGAGAATTTTTTGGACCTCCGGCCTATAGACCATATTCGCGTTTGGTCTCGTGAACCTTAACACCCAAAAATAACGGTTTTTGGTGGTTCAATAAAACACTCGTCACCGAGTGCTTTCCGGCTATCGAGGCGTATCTCATTACTGTGAGAACTTGTGACAAACGGTCGCGAACAATAGACATACGGTCAAATCAATAATAGTGCGCGTGTGACTACGTCTACGTGGCTATTCCCTGCACTGTGAGCTATTACTTAGCTCCGGTGTCATCTGCTCTCCGGCGGCAAGGTGCGAAATCGTCGCAACGGCAACGCGTCGGCGAGCAACTACAACAGCAGAGGACTAAGTATCCAGCTATCAAGTAAGGTCTTGTTTCATTACTACTAACTGTATCATGGAGAATCTTATGCAATCTCAATCAGACCTTATAGAATCGATAAAACTGATCGAACGGAACTTCAATAAAGATTCGGCAAGTCGTAAAACGCGTGAGTACTTAGACGACAGACTTCATAGGCTAGACGCACTTTGGGCTCAATTTAAAACAACGCATGATAAAATATTGGCTATCTATCATGACTCTGACGATCCATACTTTGCGGGCAATCAGTTTGAGAAGGCACAAAAATACTACGAAACCGTACGTAATAAAATATCGTCATTTAGCGCACCTACATTAACATCTAAACTAGATGATAATAATTCACCTGGTCCGTCTAAAACAGCACCAACGGCTCCTCCTCCCACACTCACCATGCCAGGACCTTCTACGCAACAACTAGGACAAGTTGAGGAATTACTTTCCTTGCAACGTACCAACTTTCGAGCCTTTCGACGGCTCCGTAAAAGTATTAAGGTGGAGGAAATAAGTGATAAGTGGGAACTGGAGGACGAGCTTAGGAACGTACAGAATAGGTGGAAGGCTATAGATTCGTTACATCTTCAGATAGACAATTTACTGCAAGGATCGAATAGTGATTACGATGATGAATTTGAATATTACGAAAATTCATATAAGTCTATTAAAAGGGCACTCAATCAAAAATTGGGATCTACAGCTCATTTGCAACAGTCCACACCGCAGTTGGACATCCCTGTTTTCACTGGTAGGTATACGCACTGGCCTACATTCTTTGATTTATTCAGTGAAAGCATTCACAACAACAACCTTCTTACTAAAAGCCAGAAGATGCAGCATTTAAAAGGAAAACTCAAGGGCGAGGCCGAACGGCTCGTGCAGCACCTGCACATTTCAGCGGAGAATTACGACACCGCCTGGGAACTCCTGGTGCGCCGCTACAACAACCCACAGGTACTGTTCACAAAGCATATTGAGATATTTTTAGCTCAACCTGTCATGCATAAGCAAACTGCTAGTGACATACGACGCCTGTACGATACTTCGATGGAGAGCATACACGCGATACAAAACCTGGGAGTCGATACTTCGACTTGGGACCCCTTGCTGGTCCATCTCATATCTAAGAAACTCGACCAGGCTACATTCTCCGATTACATGGAGTCGCGTAAGTTTCCACGTGAATTGCCTAAACTTTCTGAGCTCTTGAATTTCTTAGAATCCAAATTTAACGCTCTGGAGCCAACATTGTTTAAGAGAGATAGGGATCCGTCATCGGTTAAGCCAAACTACTTTCAGCCTAAAATGTCTAATATTAAGCCTATGAACGTTAACTATCCGAAATCTAATTCTTATGCTAATAATTCTAAACGAGAATTTCAAAGTGTAGTTACTACTAACGCTTGGTCATGTCCATATTGCAAGCAGCGTCACGTTTTATATAAATGTAATAAGTTTAATAACTTAAAAGCGGACGCGAAACTCAAAACGGTTGCAAAGTTGTGCATTTGTCAATGCTGCTTGTATCGGTATTATGATAAACAATGTACTTCCACGAAACGGTGTAAGTATTGTCAGGGCGAACATCATACGATATTGCACAATGCGTTTAACCTTAACGAGGCGGTCTCAGTCCCGACGGGACTACGTAACGCAAGCAAAACTGCTGGACCGAAAACGATGCAACTCGCTCCTACTATGTCAACTAACGACGATGCGACAACTTCGTTACCCTGCACTGCTACTAGCGAGCATATAGTAAACCACGTAGCCGCTGATGAAGAGGAAATTTTGTTAACAACTATTTCTCTTAAGGTTAAGGCTGCAGATGGTATATTTATTATTTTACGTGGACTTCTCGACCAAGGTTCACAAATATCCTTAATCTCAGAAAGAGCAGTACAAATGTTAGGTCTTCCTAGACAACGTTATCATGGGTCTGTATCTGGAATAGGACACGGAGCTAGGCAAAGTAAGGGGATAGTCTCGCTCAATTGCCAGTCCATACATGATAACTTCGAGTTTACGACTCAAGCTTTAATTATAACACATGTAATTAATAACTTACCTAACATGTCATTTAACAAGCGGTCGTGGCCACACCTACAACACATAAAGTTGGCTGATCCGCAATACAACGTTTCTCGACCCATTGATTTACTATTAGATGCTAGCGTATACTCTAATATAATTATGAGTGGTCTTATCAAGGGCCCTAATTCAGCCCCCATAGCTCAGCAAACCAAGTTGGGCTGGATCCTTTCGGGAAATGTAAAAACATTTAACTGTCACGTTGTTTTAAATAATTTATCTGATTTGTCTCAATACTGGGAATTGGAAGAGGTAAACGACACCGTGCCTGGTACCTCGTCAGGTGACCAATACTGCGAACGGCTGTATACGTCTACCACTAGGCGTTTACCAGATGGTAGATATCAGGTTGCTCTTCCCATGAAGCCAGGTTTCGAACAGAACCTAGGCTTATCTAAATCGAAAGCTGTAGGTTTACATGATAACAATAACGATTCAATCATAATTAAATTACTAAACGAATGCAGTTCTTTGAGTCGCGTAGCAACAGCGGTAGCTTGGATCTCGTGTTTCATAAGGTGGCTTCGCAATAAGCAAAGTACGTCACTCCGCAGTTATTTGTCGCTAAGCGAAATGAATGATTCTTATAACTTGATTGTTAAAACTGTACAGCGTATCGAATTTCCAGAAGACATCAGTAGGTTGAACAATGGTAATACTTTAAACAAAAGTAGTAAATTATTATGTTTGAATTCATACGTTGACGATGAAGACGGATTTTTGAAGGTCGGTGGCCGACTTAATAATTCGGGCTTACAGCCATCGGCTAAACATCCGACCATAATTCCCAGTCATAGTCGTTTGACCGAACTCGTCATTCATCAGGCTCCTTCGACCATCCTACACGGAGGGCCAAGTTTAACTTTATCTTATATACGGGAGATGGCTAACAGCCATGAGGTAACTGAGATAGATCAGGTCACACCTGAGGAGGACGGTACTGGAGATATTACGAGGGATATACACACTCCCAAACGCTCCAGACGTCCCACACGTTTTACAAAACTTTGTCATTTTATAACTTTTGCATTCTTATTATTTTTGTTTACCATATCTTCGGCACAGTCTAGTTTTAACGTATCGTACTTTAATAGTAGTCAAAGCATCTACTTCGACAAGCTAGGCGACTTAAGTCTTATACGAGATGAATGGAAGGTGGTCGTCTATTATAATATGACTAGTTACTGGCTAGGCTTAAATAACGTGCATAATTACGTTATGCGGTTAAACGAACATATGCTTGAATCAAAATTACCGTCTCAATATAAAATTATTTTGTTTCAGTTGCAACATGACTTAACGGAAATTGAACATTATAACACTTTACTTAAGAATCAAATTGGACATAGAAAGAAAAGAGGCTTGATAAATGGTATAGGATATGTGGCTAACACGTTGTTTGGCGTACTCGATGAACGGTTTGCTAGACAGTATGAAAAGGATATTGAAAGGATATCGATGAATGAAAATCATTTGCAACTATTGTTAAAAAATCAGACCTCAGTCATTGAGGGTCAGTATAACATACTGCGTCGGAATGAAGCTATCATGAACAAACAGTTCAGTATTTTAGACAAACATCTTCGTAACATTTCTTCTGCTATAACTTTTGTCCAGTCTCAGTATAGGGATGAGCTCGATCTTTTATCTTCATCGCTTAGTGCAAATATTGTCATTTCTAGTTTGCGCCGCATACAAGATAATATTATTAATACAGTAACTGACATTTTACACGGGCAAATTAATGCACATTTATTTCCGCCCGAGCAACTTAGGGATCAATTGAACGTCATTTCCAGTCACTTACAAGGTGATGTGACTCTTCCCGTAGATAAACAGAGCGTCAGGGAGCTTTACAAGCTTATGAGAGTTAAAGCTAAGGTGGGCTATCAATATCTCATTATGGAGATCAAGATTCCTCTTGTGAACAAGGAGTCCCTACAGCTGGACAGACTGTTGAGTTTACCACATCAACATTACTTTATCGAAGCTATAGCTCCATATATTGCATTTAATCTTCAGAAAAATTTACTTCTTTTACTAAGTGAAACTGACATACAAACTTGTATGCATGTACACATTAGCAAACTGCTATGTACGATTGATAAGCCAGTATATGAATTACAAATTACTAAATCTATCTGCTCGATGAGTATTAATAATAAAACAATGTGCACCACGAAGGTGTCGGCATGCGAAGAAAGGTGGATCAGGTTGCACAGTAACAGCAACAGATGGTTGTTCTCGTGTTGTGAGAACTGCTTAGTGCGCTTATTTTGTCCTGACGGGATACAACAAGGTTCATTGGCTGGGAATGGTTTACTGGACATCGGTCCTGGTTGCACTCTGAAAAGCAACGGTATATCGATCTATGGTCATAATAACAACTTACTCAGCCAGGTTAACTTACAAAATGATATTCAAGGTGCCTCAGAGGTTTCTGTTTTGAATAAAATTATTAACTCTACATTTGACACGTATTATGTGCCTGAAGATCACTCGCAACAGTGGAATCGACTGAAAACCCAATTAGATAGCTTACAAAACGAGTCTAGTACTTCACTGAGCGTTCACGACGTTCATCAATACTCGGTACTGTATACGACAGTATTCATCATTACAACAGCGGGAGTAGCCTGTGCAATAGCGCGATGGCGTAGGGCCAGGCGACGAGCTCACTGTGTGGCGGCGGAAGGTTCCGTGGCGTACCGCGCCGCGCAGGAGGTAGACGAGCCAGGTTCGGGTCCGGCGCGGCCGGTTACATCGAGTGATAGTGAAGTGCCTAAAGTGTTAAGTGTATCACGTATGAGTGTAGACAAAGCTACTGAGACCATACCGCGAGTGATCAGGCTAAGCATTCCAAGTGATATCGAAATTAGTGAGTGATTATTATGCGAGTGAACGGCTATGGACAGGACATTTTATTTTAACTCAACTTTAACATTGTTTTCATCTTGTTAACTCGCATAAAACAATTTATAACATTTAATTTAGCTCATTATTTTATTGTATTCAGTCACAACTGTGCATACTGCCTATAGTCTTAATTTTATCAATCGTCTTGTATCCTTACTTCGATTTATTTTCTCCTTTTTGAGTCGGCAGGATGTACGAGCTACTACATCGTACAAGGATCGAAGACAATGCCCGCGGCAAAAAATGCAATTAGGCAATATGCACATATTCAGCGCACCTCATAACAATAACGTTTTTAATAAATTAGTGTTCAAACTGCACTCGTTGGGTTTGGTCATTTCGCCCTGCCTTACCCTTCTTCTAAAAATGTAGTACACGCTACAAAACAAATACAAAGTAGTAGAAAAATACAATAATAGTTTTATGTTTCTGTCAAAAAATTATATTTTTCAAGACTTTGCAACATTCCTATAATGTACCAACTGCATTGTAAACGGTATTTTTGTACGGGAACTAATTCATAAATATTATTAAATTATTGATTAAAGCCACTTATGTGACTTTTGATTAAAAATTAAAACTTCACTATAAACCAAGCATACAACCATGGATTCGAAAGTGCCTGTTGTATTTTTGTCATATTTTTTAATGTTCAATTCAATAAAAAAAACAAATATCATCGATCCATCGGACTTTGCACGCTTTCTACTGGGTATTCCTCCCGTAACTTCTGACTTCCCTAACTCATTCTGAATCCAGTGGATGTCTTCTTCAGGTCAATCACTTTGTCGGGAAGGGTCCTATTTCCAAGACTTATTCACCATTTGAAGACTTTATTCCCCAATAATTGTATGTCCTGCGACTATGTCCCCCAAATCAAATTTTACTTGTGATACTCGGTATATTGGGTACTTATATTTTAATCTGTTGTGTGTAAATAAATAAATATTTAACAACACATATTAAATGATAAGATTCAACATTTTCATTCTTAATGTTCTCAGTCTCTAAAACAAATTATAAGATGTTTCCTTCAAGTTCTTGGCCCAACAAATTTTGTCGAAAATGTGTAGAATTTTTTAATTATAAGGGGTCGAGTCCGGCCCTACGTTATGCGTCTGTACTAGATAGTCGTACGTCATATCCAAGTTTAATTCTTTCAGAGTTGGGCGAAGAATTTTAATAGGAAGGGAATTGTTAAGGGGCGGTGGTGAGTCAAAGCGTTCCACGCTCGCCCTAACAATACTCGTTATAGTTGGTAGCTTGTCTTAACTTCAGTTTTAGATCCTTTGTAGAACGTTTTTATGCTTTCTTTGAGTAAAATGTTTAAATTATTTCTTTTGCCGGCGAATCACAAGGTTCAACTCGCATCTATTTGACGTCATTCTTGTGCAGAGTATTTGAAGTGGGCAAGAGACGAGACAACATAATTGCAGGCGCTCGTGGACTAAGTGGACGTTGAACTTACATAGTCGCTATTAAATCTTTTACCGACGAACTGGATTCCCTCGTGAGATCCGATTTTATAAGCTTTAATATTTTTAGTTTTAATAACTATTACTTTTTCCTTTACATATAGTTCAACTGAGTATTTGACGCATTTGATAGCAAAGTCAAACATGTATTTGGGTTCTATGAATTTATAGAGTTAAGTTCATTAGTTAATTCATTGCAGAATAAATTGAACTAAAACAAATTAAATTAAAACCCAGTATTTTAATTTCTCAACTTTGAAATTACAATCATAATTGAGGCCCTTAATTACAAATTAATTTCAAAGTGTACCTCGGTTAAACATGGCCGCTTAAGAAAATAATCACGGGATTTGCGCGAAACGCGTGTTTGAGTAGGTTGTTGCATCCGGCCGCAGTGCTCTGAGGTTTACCCACGAGTACAACCCAGTATTAAATTGAAGTCTGCCGACAATTGTTCTCTACTCACAAGGGCTGTGGGCAACCTCTGCGGAAGTAACGTACCGCAATTCTGAATGTGCTTAAATTAATTTATAATTAACTTCTCCTCAAATGTAAGGAAAAGAAAAGAGATTTTTTGAAATTATAAATAAATGAAGAGTTTCTCGCGATATTCTAACCAGAATTTTTTTTGGACAAAGCATTTAATAATAATAATAATAACGCTTCACACTCATAGCCCCACACTAGGATTCCCTGTGTCGTGGGTGCCATGGACAACACACAAGACAAGGACATTCACACCCAGACCGAGAACAGAAATTCAAACTCATCATTCAAATTTCTGCCTCGCTGGGAATCGAACCCAGGACCCTTGGTGCGGCGATCCGGCATAGTAACCATTGCGCCACACGGGTCGTCAATCTAAAATATCTTTAAAATACTCCAGCATGGCTCTATTTCGCGGTCGGGGATCACGCCTACAATTCATACATGAAGACTGCGAAAATTCTCTCTCTGCATGCATTCAAAAAATTGCACAACTATTCGCAAACTAATTCACACTGGCTCTTGACCTGAAACTAAAAGTGACAGTGCAGGAAACGCCGCGAAACACCAAAGCGAAACCGTATAGCACCATCGCGGTTTTCATGGTTATTCGCGAAAAAATATTCTATCTGTGACTTTTCTACAATAGGAGTGTAGTTTTATTTGTTTGTTTAGGTAACCATGGAAAATGCTGCAACAGCCAGGTGAACTATTGCGATATATTCTTCCTAGTATAAAGGTAACGTTCATCCCTGAATCGAACCAATCTGCTCATGTTGCAACTTGATAAACAATAGACACGGTTGTTATAGCCAGTGCTTTCGCACGGAGGTCGCTTGGCTCTGACCACCGCTGGTCACTTGACCACTTTTCATTTATATGGTACCTATCTATGCATTGTTCAAGGATTTTATTTGTAAAGAATTGTTGGTAACGTGTTTCAATTGTAAATTCGGAGATTCAGTAAAGTAACAAACAAAGATGTTTAATATACCTGCAACGAAAAGCACTTTCCTGAGAACTCAGGTGGGAATTATTTCGCATCAACTCTCTTTTATCCCTTTACAGTCTGTAACATTTTATATAGTGAAAATAAAGTTAATACTTCAATAGTTACCGATCAAAAACGTAAATCGGTAGTAAAGGCGAGATATTTCGGATGCAATAAAAGTCTTTACTCGTTCGTCTCTCGACACAAATGTTTTACCAAATTGACGTGAGCGCGGGATGATCCGTTCTTTTGATATGGTAATCCGGCCGTACCCTCGGGCAATAATCGATTATTAAATAGGCAAAAATCGGCAAGATCAGTGAAAACCTTTTGGGTATTCACTGTGAGAGTCTTAAGCGAATTCTTTATGAGTGAAAGGCCGATTGTGGAAAGCCCCGGCAGTAACAAGCATTATTTCAAAAGGCTGTATGAATGTCCAAACCGCTTATTCAGAAATTGCGTTAAGGGTAGCTATGTTCTGTCATAGAATAAGGAACCCTACTACGCTATGGATCGCTTCGGATCGTTTACATCCTAATACCTGGTAGGTACCGAATGCTTTCTAAAAACATACTGATGAAATATGAAGACAAAGTTCTTCTACAAATTAAACGTTCCATTTTTATCTTCAGAAATAAGAAATTATGAAAGAATTTTGGAATGAAATTAACATAGTTAATGTAAAGCACGATGAAAAATTTAATTCTTTTTGAGCTTACTAAAAAAATTTCAACTTAAATAAAATACTACTAGGTATAACTACTTCTTTGTTTAATTAAGGAAAGCTAGACAATTTAATTTCTTAGTTTGCTAAGAAATTACTTAGTTAATTAGAATTAATTAGTAACGAACTGTCTACACAGATAAAATCAACATTTTTGTTAATATGTATAATAAACGTCTCTGTACTTAAGGTAATTACAGTTGACGTCACACTGGACTGGAAGGTTTTAAATTAGTGTGAAGTTACTAAGCTGTAAAAGTTTAGAAACACTAGTTAGAGTTTGCACTGTAATTAACTCTAATGAAAGTAATTGTTAATCTCTTTAGACATTTTATTTATTCAGCTGAGAGATATTTTATCGTTAGCTGTATAGTTTTTGGTTTAGTTTAGAGTTTAGAGAGGATAGATTTTTTTTGTTTATAGCTGACATATAAATAGTAGATAGCAGCGGTATGAGTAGAAGTTGACCTATCGTGAAATCCTTGAGCAAGTGACGAGTCAATGCGACAGATTTCTTGGTCGGAAAGTTATAGAACTTTCCGACCAAGAAATCTGACATAGGTCTCGCTCGCTGCATGTACAGTGGGCAAAGGAGATAATTATGCAGGCCATACATAAACGTTTCGTAATGTATTAGATAATGTTTGTATTGTTATTGCAGTGTGTGGTTGAATAATTCTTGACAGGTCAGTTGCCATTTTATAAAACTGTTAAATATTATTCGATTTCGGTAATTTCAGATGCAGTTCTGCAGAGTCAGTCAGTAAGCAGACACCACTTGGTCAGCAACGCAAGACAAAATATTGACTTAGGTTTTATAAATGTGCACGAGCTAAGAACATTTAAGTAGCCCGTTCGCTCGTTCGCCGACTTTTCCATAAAAAGGTTATTAATTAATTTTCCTTGCAGCAAGTGACTGCAAAGTGAAATTGAAAAATATCTCGTTAATTAATTACTTACTCTTTGAGCACCATTGCATGCAGTTGACAGGTAAACGGCTACTCAAATATTTAGATAGTTTATTAAGTAAACGATGAAGTAAGTTGTTACTTTTTATGGACCATCAATAATGCCTGTATGTGTCAGCAACCGAGTAGATTAACCAGGCGGTCTATTATGAACTCTTAATTGCAGCCATGTTCCAGTGTAAACGTCAAATTCGTATTACCAAAGCGGTCACGTGACACTTTTTAGCCAATCATACGTCGTTCAAAGCTCGAGAAATGAATTGCCTGGAACTTGAATGGTTTTTTAAAGTTCATAATAGGCCCGCTGATGGTAAGTAGTCACCGAGTGCATGGACATCAGCAATATTAGCAGCATAGTTACATAGATCATGATATTTTTTTGAAATTATGATGAGCTCTTTAATTGGATACCCATGTTGCATTATTCGATTTATTTTTATTTTTTGATATTTCAAACAATGCATCTCACAGCCACCATATTTGTTTTTTTATTATAATTTCACATATTATCTAAGAACACTTGGGTTATCAGACGAATCCAACGATGTCTTCTATACTAATATTATAAAGAGGAAACCTTTGTATTTTTGTATGTTTGCAACGAATAAACTCAAAAACTACTGAACCGATTTTAAAAATTCTTTCACCATTGGAATGCTACATTATTCCTGAGTAACATAGGCTATCGGCTTTTTGGAAATTCATCCCCTAAGGGGTGAAAATAGCGGTTGGAAGTCACTTTCATACAAAAAAATACATACTACCCTAAATTTTCATTCTTCTATCACCAACCTGTATTTTTTAATAGTCATTTTAGTAATTTAATCATTTTTCATCCCACTCGATAAATGATCAACTTGTTAGGCGATACAAAGTTCGCCCGGTCAGCTAGTAATTATATAAATCCGTTCAGCGGTTTGGAAGATATGAGGTAATAAAAATATTACATGCATACATACATACATATATGATACGCCTGAAAAACAAAACCCTTCCTGGCAGACGGGTAAAAAGTAAGCTTTATCGTAGGTGTCTATATAAAGTACGACTCCCTTTCAATGGACCTGCTTATGAACCGTGAATATAAGTAAACTTAATTATGCGGACACAGACGTTAAACTAACTTTCTTTGAACGTCATTGCTGGCTGTTGACAGGTCAGTGGCCACTCGAGGGTGTCAAATCGCAACTGGAGCCCATCTCATACGGATACAACTTTACTTTTTGTGAATCTCCGAAAGACGTCTGAAGAGGTTAGCGGCGTCGCGCGCCGAACAAAATGCATTACGGTGCTCAGACGTCGCAATTATGATTTTTTTGGAAAGCCACCCGCCTAAAATATAGACGTAAAAGATAAAAAGCGACAGGATTCTGAAATGAGTTGCAGTTTTTATTGTTTTATCAGGCAAGCGTGGCGGCTCAGGATTATTAAACTCCACAGTGTAGGTAATAATGAAAAGTTTTTTGTAAGATTTTTTGTTTTCAAAAGTAAATTCTAAAAAATATAGAAATTACAATAAAACTTTCGGAGCAGATTTTAGTGGTAGTTTTTTTAAACCGAATGATTTTAATTCATTATATTTACTGTAACATATCCACAAAATCTAAACTTACATACAAAAAACATAGGGACCAAAGATCGAGGAACAAAACCTGAACTTTAACTATACCTTTATTTTGGTAACTACAGTTGCACATTGTGTCTTTGCTAAAATTTACTACAAGGTAAGGTTCCTTTAAGGTTCCTAAATCCTAATACATTTAGAAGTGATCAATACCATCAATCTTAAAAATCTTGCGCATAATGAATGAGACAAACAAGAGGTCGGAAGAAGCATTGGCAATTCTGTTACCCACAGAGGGAATCGGCTAGTACATTCAGTTCGAATTTGCCAAGTTTACCGTCATGGTAGCTACGTCGTATATGCTGTCATGCTCAACATTTGGTCCGTAATGTCTGTATTCTAATGTTAAAATATAGAAATCAAAATTTAAAATAATTTATAATAATAATTGACAGTGAATTTATTTCATAAAACAAAATACAATCATAATTATGTTGATAGCAAATTAATATTTACACTGTATAGAATAAAAATAAATATGTACTTAAAATAAAAGTAAAGTTATATAAAATAAATGTATATAACTAGTTACCTGTAGGGGAGGTATCCTGAAAAAAAATTAAAGGAACTCTGGGAGTGCCAACATAAGTGAAAAATTGAACAATTATGTGTGTATATTTCGATGGATGGACGGACGGACGGAAGGATGCCGATTTTAATTCGGAACTCTAATAAAAAATAACTGAACAATTCGAAAGCTTTGCAGTGCTCTATCTTTGAGTGTGAGGGGGTATTAGTACACTGCTAACCAATGAATGAGGCAAGCATATGGCCCTTCCCGTTGCTGGTTGCTGGACTATTCTTGGTTTAATCTTAATGATAATTATGCATGATAGCAAGGTTTTCTACCCACTTGCATAGCTGTCACTCTTCTAAAATTAACCCTTTCCTTAGCTCGCTGTGTGACTTTGAGCTTGTGGATTAGGCCGACAGTAAAGCATCATGTCTTGGAGCCGTATGTCACCACTGGCAACACGCACGCACAAAGTGTCTTTTCTAGTTTTATTGAAGTTGTTGCTTCGTACAAAAAACAAAACAAATTTAGTATAAATTTTTATATCATCTAAATAAATATATTATACTTAATTTGTTTGCTTTGCTCGAATTCTTCTCATACTATGATTAAAATCATTCTATGATCATTATAATATGGGAAGTATAATATGCGGTTATATCAACATAATATTTAACAAGGTTGAGGACACCTGCGGTACCTACTTCACGGAACTACACGTGATTGAATTCCGTACGTATAAAAGTTTACGTTTAAAGTGCATAGTTTACATTCTTGTCTCGTAAAACGGCATGTGAAATGTTCCAGCCGCCATCCAAACATCGGATATTTTCCTGAATTTCAGTTTCAGAATGTACGTTTTACTTTTATGGCGAACTGTCCTTATAAAAATAAGAATTAAAAATGTATACGTTGACGCGCAAAACTTACGTCATTTCAAGTAGGGACGTAAACACAGTACGTACAGCTATCCTTGTAGGTACGTACTCGTATAAAATAAGATAGTAACACAGACGTACCTATAGTGACTTGGTACCACTTCGGCTCGGCTACTTTTTCGTATCTTAAGACTTAAATTGTAATAATTTATCGAAACAGAATGAAACGAAATGAAAATACTTTATCGCACTTACATTTATAATATTTTAAAAATACTTTTTAAAACAAGCTTTTTAAAAATTTGTGTTTGTGCTGTTAGCCGTTGAGTTTCTCGTCTGGATCCAACCCTGAATATCCTCAGGGTTCAGGTCTTAATTACCATAAAATTGCATTATCATCGCAGTCATCGGAACCAAATCACTTTGTGTCATCTCGTCGGAAAAGAGCAAGTGGTTCTAATACATCTTTGCAAGATTTTCCTCATACACACAGCTCATACATGTTACTAACATACTAATGAATAAAGCAAGTTAAAAAGAGGTAAAATAGACTGCTAAATGCTAACACAATTTTTTTTCCAACGCACACGATATTGTTTTTTTATTGATCATATTATATGTATTAATTTGTATGAAATATGGTGAACTTTTGTCGGTGAAAAGTAAAGCATAGCGTGTTAACTCACAGTGTAGGCTGAAACGTGTTAATCTAACTAAGTTATCGCTTAAAGAGTGGTTGTCGGAGAAAATTGCTCAATCAAAGATCGTTGAAGTTGGGTCAAGCGTGACTTACGTCGTGAACCATGTAATTACTAGCGGTGACCGAGTTATGGATCTATTAGTTTTTCACTACTGGAATATTTATCAGCCATAAAACGAAATTAAATTATGGATATATTTGTGCCTTTGAAAACGTTTTACCCAAACTTTTTATAAGGACTTTGAAACTAACAGTTTAGTTTTTCTTGATAAAATTAATTAATCATTAATAGTTCATAGCCCGGCGGCTTGCGTCGATACTAAGTGATCGATAAAGTTAAGCAACAGCTGACGCGGTCGGTAGTTGTATGGGTGACCGCTAGTGGCAAAAATTCTTGAGAGGAAGGAAGAGGAGGAAGAAGTTCGGAGGGTACGTAAAACCGTCGTTCCCGGTTGTTATCATAAGATTACAATCATTAAGCCATGTCGGAGGCCCTCGGGTGGTTCCAAAACTTCCGACACTCGGATTGGCCACTAACCCCTCCATCAATACGCATTGGAGCAGCGTGGTGGAGTATGCTCTAGGCCTCCTCAACAAGAGAGACCCTTGCTCAGTTAGTGGGCCATTGATGAGTGGGCCAATCATTAATTAATAGAGTAATTTTGTATATTCGTAATGTAGATAATAATATGATTTTTTTAGTTACAAAATCAACACTTGGTATTTAAAAATATACTTGGTTTTATCTTTTCTGATATTCTAAGTTTAAAGTTAAAAAAACATTTTATCAGCATCGGCTATGAATGAATAGTATGGCGTGGTATGTATTATTTGGCTTTAAATATTCGCCCAATAGGGCAAAATCCTAATTCTTCCATTAGCTTTTTGCTAAAAAAAGAATCCGAGGACACATGTCATTATCTTAGTTTACTAATTTAGCAAATCGTTCCTCTAAAATTCCCAAAATGATTATTACTCACAGTATAACAGAAAAACGATTCAAAACTGGAAAGTATCTCTTCCAACTATTAATGCAACTATTAATAAATAGGAAACTATTAACTTGTCAACTTGCTCATTTATTTCTACGGTATTTACTACATAAATGATAAGTTAAGTTATTACTTAACGTAACATTCTTGCAACAAATTACACAAAGAGTACCAAAACCCAAAACTATCAAGTAGTGTTGTTCATTAACTATGTTCGTTACTACTTAGCTGAAAGCGAACTTAAGTAATAAGAGAAGCCAGTTCTCCATGACAATTACGCCACTCGGCAGTAATAAAAGTTCTCTTTTCGTTGTACGTGACGCAAAAATCAGCCGACTCTCGTGGACGTGTTCGGCATAGCTTACCTTCGATTTCCCTCAGTATTTTCCGTTTATGCAGCACGCTCTAACTTACCATCTAGTTAGGTGATGAGCTAGCAACAGATGATAAATGAGTTGGGAAATTTCGTTCAGGGTTATTGATTTTCGAGTAATTAATTACGTTACACTTTTCCATTACAATTAGTTGCAACCATGTAAACTTTGTTTTATCAATAATACATTGCATATAAGACTCAAAAATAAATAAATAAATAAATAACGTTAGAAACTCATAGCCCAACGCTAAGATTTTCTATGTCGTGCAAGAAATAATATAATACTAAGTATGTACTGAGGCGTTCGACTTTTCTTTAAAACATTTACAGGGAGTACTACTCTCACATCACAAAGTGCGTTAATATTAAGATTGATATGACGGGTCAGAAACACATTAATGCATTTCCTGGAAGTAGGTCAAAATTCAACAAACATCTAGAGAATTTGAATCTGATTTGAAACAGGTTTCCGAATTCAAATCGACATACTTAGTCTGAATGGAAGCGCAGTGTCCGGGGCCATTTGCGTCATTACATCCAGATAAATGTCGCCGGGCTGTTACAATTTCAATTCTGTTTCAATTATAACGTTCCAAGCAGTTCATTAATTGAATCATTTCATTTGCCTGTATATGGACCGGTAAGCAATTCTCTCATAAAAACCATAATAAACTAACTCAGATGTGGTGGAACTTTGGAGATAGAATAAGAAAGTATTTTTTGTGAAGTATATTTTTGACGTATCAAACACAAATAATAATGAAATCAAATACACTATGAGCTAATGAACAAATTTCAATATATTTTTTTATATTTTCGAAGTGAAACTTATAATTCCTGCGGAGACTGAGTTGTGAACGATATAAAAGTAAAGTATAACTTTAAAAGCAAAGGCAAAGTCAGGGTCAGAGTCGGAGACAGAAAGAGACACCAAGACAAACGTTAAAAATAATACCAAGACAATACCTTACATTACCTTTGTATAACTAGTAAACGTCTTACAATTTTCTCATTGAACAGACATCTCGAACAAAATGTGTGTCCGGCTCGGGAGCTTCGATTTTCAAAATTGAGCCTTCGGTCTCCTTTCAAAATCGAACGAATCCATTGAAGATTGAAGCCAAGTGGCGCCAATGCATTGGGACATACATGGTGTTTGCGGTGTCGGTTCTATACGCCAATAATACTTCAATGCATTTTCTTCATATTATTGAGGTATTTTATGCCTGCTGTTACAGCGTTAATATGGCAGAATTTGCAGCAGCTTTCTAATTATACGGTACGCCCACATGAAAATCGTCCGAATGGAAATACGTCAGCGGGAATTTGCATCGGACTTGATGTAAATGCATTCAGCATACTTCGACAATAATCGTGGATAATGCGTACTGTTATTGTGAATCGAAACTACTGTAGCACAGTTAACATTCAAATCATAATAATATAATCATAATCATTTAATTAGGTATAATGAAACTGTAACTATTGGATGTGTATACATGGAATTTATTTGATAACGATAACAATGATTTAGAAATTGTTGATTGTTTATTGCGTTGTCCTTGCATTTGTTCTCGTTAACCTCAAAAGCAGGTTTACTGATTTTAATGCAGTTTCACTAATAAGATATATTGTAGTAATCTCCGGGTAATATTTATTTAAATTTGTTCACAAAACAGCATATAAAATCCCTTTTGACGTTTTCCAAAGTGAAGCAAAGGATTGTTAATTCTAATAAATACTTATACATGACATTAAATTTACATTACATTATACTATATTACATTATATACATATGGTGATATATTATTATATTACAAATAATATATTACTCTAACAATGAAACTAAAACTAAAAACCTTAAAAAAATTAATAAAAAAATGAAAAAATAAAATTAATTACATTACATTTATATGTTTTATTTATACCTATATGTTCTTATTTGATTGGCCTATTGGTCAAGTGTAGAAAGGTTTTAGGAATTTATTTTAGGTCAATATTAATGTTTTTACCTCCAGATAAAAATTGTGAAGTGCACTTTCTATAAGTGGTTCAAAGTTGGATTGGATTAGAAAATTCAATATTGGCTCTCGTTCAGTGAGAACGAAATACCGCATTCTCGGAAAGCCATTTGCGTCGTTGGTCCAAGATAATTGTCAACTTGCATTTAGCGAATCTTGAATACCGTTTCTATTTTATATAAATGACTATAGAGCTTAGCTGGCAAACAATGGCTGTGAAGATACTGCCAAGGATTAGCCGGCGTCTTCGTTCCATTCACACAACAGAACAAGATCTAAATAGTTGGTGCAGCTTAGGTATATGTTTGGGAGTAAACGACCTCCACGGACTACCGAAAACAAATAGTGAGAACTTTTGACAATGAAATAAAAAATAAAAAATGGGTAAAATGAGAGGTAAAAGTCTGTTTCAGTAATAGTACAAATGTGAAGGGACGCTTGGAATCGAACATTTTCGCGGACGAAGTCCCAGCCATCAGGTATTTCATCAGGCATCGCATTATTCTCGGCCATGAAAGCTCGACTGTGTTAGTTGGATCTCCGAAACTGTAAGCAAAATACAAGAACTAGTCGATTCTAATAGAGAGAGTTAGTTTTGCCAGACAAGTAAAGATAGAGTGTAAAGATCATAAATAAATAAGGTATCGTTGTGATTGTGCGGAGTGGTACAAAGCTCAGTGACTTAAAAAAATATTTAGAGTATGATGTGTCAGGGAAGTTGATTTAGACTCAAGGATGTTTCTAGCGCTTTACGCTGCGTGATAGATATTAACTTAGCACCTTATCCAAAACAATTAGTACGAGTTCTCACGAGTCACATCTGAAAATGAACTCAGCC
>CAWVQL010000231.1:0-27754 GCA_963932265.1 Thymelicus lineola | reverse complement strand
TAATTAATAATATGATTAGATATAGGGACAAAAGTTGCATATGCTCAATTTTTTTCAAATTTTTATTATAATCTTGACGGTTTTGTGCAAGAAATTTGACTGCTTACTGATATTTGAACAGTTTTCTGCTCTCCTGTAAAATTCCAATTTTCATCTCATGCCTTTTTTCCACTGAAGGTGCGATATTTTTGGTAACAATAATAAAAAGATAATAATTCACTATTCACCAAAAAATGAAGTTTCATATTTTTACGGGCTTTGCTGTAAAATATGTTTTTTTTCTGAAATATTTCCGGAATAATTTAATAAGACACAAGGATTTCTTCGGTAAGCGATAAATATGTTAAAAATATAGGACCTAGTTGAGAACCTTGTGAAACTCCTAATAGATCTAAAATACGTACGTATTTTATTATACGTACGATTAATAAATAATTCACTTTCAGAACAACATCAATACTTTACGTTAAATAATTAAACGACGATAAAGTCGTATGCCTTGCATACATATTAAATTCAAACTACTTAGAATACAATTTTAGCAAATCAATTTGTTGATTGGAAGCAGCAATAGGTACATTTCACTTGATAATAAATATTCGCTTTGACGCAAATATTATCAAGTGATAAATATTTTACATATTATATTTAATTTCGTTGATTTAGAAGTTGGTATATTTTTAAATCGGGTACATATTTTATGAATGGTAGGTATATAATAATTATCATAGTAAAATATTATAATTTATGTAACTTTACTTTGTTTTATTTTTTAGAGATCCTTATATGGGAATTTTTACGTTTCAGCAATTAATTTATAATTTATGTGAATTATGACTAAGCTTCTTGTCCTAAACTCTCTGTCACTTTTTCAGTCAACAATGGTTTTCCTCGAAACTCTTCTTCTATTTCCTGTAAGGTCTTATCTTTAGTCTCTGGTAGCATTATCCAAGATATTATCAAACCATATGTAACGAATCCACCATAGATGCAGTATGTACCATGCAGACCAATTGTGGAAAACAAGAGTAGAATAGTCTTCGAATTGACGATTACATTTACAATGAAAAACATTAATGCAATCATGTTAGATATGTCTCTATATTCCAGAGCAAAGATCTCGCCAGATATGATATTAGGAAGAGTTAAACTTCCTGAAGCGATGCAGAATATATGCATATGAATCAGAATAATTCCTATAATAGAATTGTCACTCGAGAAACCATAATGCGTTTTAGCAAAAACGTAAGCAGCCATAAGGTAATATACTGCAATATTCAATGATGCCGTAGTAATTAGCATGATTCTTCTCCTTAATCTTTTTATGACAATTACAGCAATACAATTAGTCACAAACCGTTGAATGTCTGTCGATATGATCAACATTGACATATTGATGTTGCTGCCAACGATTCTGTTGTAAATGTCTGTAGTATAGGCATCTATTACGGTTGCTCCAGACCATTCATTAATCAGATGAAGATGAAACATCAGAATCACTGGTTTATAGAACTCTCTCTTCTTCAACATTATCTTCAAACATTTGATTTTCCATTTCAGTGTATCGACCCATCCTCTAGACTTCCCCTTCTGATGCAACACATGTATTTTGTTCATAGTAACCTTCAATAATTTCTCCAATTCGGGTTGTTCTTCTGGATATCGAAGCCAGTTGAACGTTTTTTTACATTCATCGAATTTTCCATGAGATGCTAAGAAGCTTGGAGATTCTGGTGAGTACAAAATTATTATGCAGTTGAAAAAGGTAATAACACTAAATACACGAGATGTATTCTCCCAGCTGAGGACAGTTCCAAGGCTATGAAGAAATATCATGCCAAAGGTGTATGACAACGCTATCGTACTGAGAAAAGCTCCTCTGTACTTTGGACTTGTATATTCTCCAATGGTCAGAGAACTAAAGATAGAAATCATTCCTGATGCGAAGCCTAGAATAAATTTTAAAAGGAGAATCGAATATAACTCTGAAGAAAAGGAGATAACAAACCAGGATATGCATAAAATCATTGCACTGAGACCATTTGCAGTTTTCCGGCCGTATCTTCCCATTATAAAAGGAGTAACCAAGGCTCCAAATATTAGACCAATATTGTGAATGGAGGCTGAAATGAAATAACAATATACAGAATAAATGTCACAAATCACAAATTTTACGCCGCATTATGTGTAATGGTATAATAATTATTAATCAATCGAGGAAAGATCGAAAGGGCAGAGGGCTTGAGAGCCTGTTCTTTCTTTCTTTTGCTTCTCTACTGTAGGTATACTCTAAGCCGGCAACGCAATTTGGCATCAGGTGAATCATCAGATCGTTTGTGACCTATTTATAAAAAATCTTCATTACCTATCCAAGACTCTGTTTCGTCATTAAGTTGAAAGTATTTTTCTTCTCTCAGCTGCGGCAACATGATGGAACTGAATCCATTTACGAGTGCTTGCTCCATCGTATTTAAAGTCACTCCAAAGGTAACGAAGCACTGAAAAAGATAACATTAAAGTACCTAAATGTCCATATTATATTATAGTACCTGGATGACAGAGCTTAGCTCGGTTTAGTATTGCTTAACAACGCCATCTGCTTTAGCTTTATGTAGCTACTCGCCAATAGATGTCAGGAAGAGTCTATTGTAGCCGTTTTTATTGCCTGAAAACACGGATAAAACGACATTTTTTAAAAATGAATCCTAGCTAGATCGATTTATTGCCCCCGAAACCCCCTGCATACTAAATTTCATGAAAATTGTTGGAGCCGTTTCCGAGATTCAGAAAATATATATATATAGAAGAATTGCTCATTTAAAGGTATTAGATAAGTGTTATATTTAAGTATAAACTGAATCATATACCTATCGTCCCTAAAAATTATTATGCAATGTGCAATGCGTTTTACCTGTTTTGCAAACGGTGAAATTTTCGTATGATGATTCATATTGCTTCACTAATCAGTCTAATCACTGGAACATAAGAAAAACAATTGTATAAAGTTTTTAAAGCAACCTGCTTTCCACTACATATGCCGTGACAGTAAAACGTTACAAGAAATCGTTGCATTTGTTTACTTAACCCTTCTCCACTCCGTCAAAATAGAAAGTTTTACTTCATCAGAAATATACAATAATACTCATATTAATTATTTGAAGCGTGTTTTTCACTCATGAAATCAGGATAAAATTCCATAAACAAAATAATAAAAATAACCCATCCCACCTTTTAGGGGTGGATTATCAAATTTTCTTCTTCTAGTTTGCCTTTTCGTCTTGTTTTTCGTATCCACTGGACAATAAAAAAATATTGATACACTATTAAGACTATGATGATAGACTAAAAATGCAAAATTATAGTCCAATTATTATTTTGCTCCTCTAAATATTATTTAAATAATAAATATGAGTTTCGATAGACAGTTCTTTAAAGTTGGTATTTTTTTTTAGTAAAGTAGAGATCATTTTAATGCTTTTACGTAACTGCGGATTAAACTTTTCAATAAATACAAAATTTTAATACTTACTCCATTTTTATTCTAAAGAAGAAATAAAAAAAAACAGAACACAGTTTAGGAGTAAGTTTTGAATAACAAAATGTAGACAATTAAAAAGTAAGGTAGTAGCGAAGTAGAATATTTTTAATTTACGATAGCTTTATATGTCTTTAGGTATGTGTTTTATCACTGACTAAGAACTTAGGTTACTCTACTGAGACTCATGAGAATATTTTATGCCGTAATGGAGAATAGTATATAATTTTAGTCGAGCTTAATATAGGTGGTGCCAATGATATTATAAGTAAAAAACACAAGCGCGCCGAAGATGAAGATCGTAAGAGCAGTCAATTGACCTCGTCTGCTCGTGGTCGCTCTGTCAATACAAGACGATAGGTACGCACGCTTTTGTTGTTGTAAAAGTACTTGAGATTTGACTTATAACGTTAAAATGCCTTCGTGTGTTATTGTAGTGTGATTGGTGTAATGAAACAAAAGGTAAACGTGTGTGTGTTGTAGCTCTTTTCGGAACAGATTTTTTGGTTGATTTGTAAGGGCATGGCGTACCTATCTGTTTTTTAAATATCATTGGGTGGTACAATCTGCACAGAAATACCAGACATATCTCAATCGGTGGTTACCAGGGTGCATTACGAGCAGTAGAAATTGAATTTGGGCAAGAGTTGATCTCACACTTCTAGTTCACACCAGCCCCGGATCTAAGGGGGGGCAAACCGGGGCACCCGCCCCGGGCGGCACTTTCAGGGGGCGCCAAAATCATCTTATATAGTATGACTTGCTCTACAGAGCGCTTAGCATACGGGAAGCCTGGTTGGCTCACCGTAACTTGTAAGAAAAATTCACTACACATTTGCCGTGTCAACACACAACTAAAGACTAGTATGAATTTTTTAAGTAATTTATCTCAAACAAAGAAAACAGTAGCCAGGGCAAGGTGCGAGCATATCGCCAGTATCGGTGAGCGCCTAATCAGTTACCCTTCAGGGAGTCGCGCTTTCTGGTCGCTCGCCAAGGCCGTTGTGGGTAACATCCGTCGGTCGTCGTTTCCACCATTGCGAAGACCGGATAACGATCTGGCCCTAACTGCAAAGAAGAAAGCCGATCTTTTGGGCACTCTCTTTGCAGCTAACTCGACTCTTGATGATCGTGGGGCTACACCGCCTACTATCCTGCGGTGTGAGAGCTCCATGCTTGATATAAGGTTGACGCACAAAGCTGTAAAACGAGCTCTTTTGTCTCTCGACGTCAAGAAGTCGAGTGGCTCAGACGGAATTCCAGCAATGGTATTAAAGATGTGCGCTCCCTAAGCTGACTCCGCCGTTGACACGTCATTTCTCCATATCTTACAGTGTAGGTAAAGTGCCGTCTTCGTGGAATGTTGCTCTCGTACATCCAATCCCCAAAAAAGGTGATAGTGCCGACCCATCAAACTATAGACCCATCGGAATAACCTCCCTTCTCTCAAACATCATGGAACGTGTTATAAACACGCAGCTCCTCGAATACCTAGAGGAACATCAGCTGGTCTGTGACAGGCAGTATAGTTTTCGTCATGGTCGATCGGCTGGTGATCTCCTGGTATATCTCACCCATAACTGGGCCCAAGCCATTGAGAGTCGCGGAGAGGCGTTGGCTGTAAGCCTAGACATCGTCAAGGCGTTTGATCGGGTTTGGCACAGAGCCCTTCTATCGAAGCTACCTTCATACAACCTGCTGGAGAAGTTGTGCACGTGGATAGCCAGCTTTTTGTCCAAGCGTGCCATTTCCATAGTTGTCGACGGTCAACGCTCTGACACTAAATTTATTAACACTGGCGTTCCCCAAGGTTCGGTGCTTTCTCCCACGCTGTTTATTCTGCATATCAACGATATGCTGGAACAAATCCTCAGCATGCATTGCTATGCAGATGACAGTACGGGAGATACGCATTATTCAGGCTGCGCAAACTCCTCTCAGTCCTACCTAGAGGAGAATAGAACTAGACTTGTGTCCGAAATCGAGCTCTCTTTGGAGCGGGTCTCTGACTGGGGTCGGCTAAATCTGGATCTATTCAACCCTTCGAAGACACAAGTCTCGTTCGCGTTCTCTGCAAAAAGAACCCCATTTGTCGCCGAAACTCCAAAACACGACTCCCACCATAAGTAAAAGCATTGAGATCTTGGGGGTCGACATTTCAAACGAAGTGCAGTATCGGGGCCATCTGGAGAAGAAAGTCAAACTGGCCTCCAGAAAACTGGGTGTACTAAACAGGGCAAAGCAGTACTTCACACCGAAGCAGCGCCTGCTGCTCTACTAGGCCCAAGTTCGACCACATATGGAGTACTGCTCTCACCTTTGGGCCGATGCACCCATTCACCAACTAAGCCCTCTTGACTCCGTACAGCGGCGCGCTGTTCTAATTGTCGATGATCCCAACCTTACAGATGGCTTAAAGGACTTAAGTCTCCGGAGAGACGTAGGCTCTCTTTGTGTCCTCTACCGTCTCTACTATGGTGAATGTTGCGAAGAACTTTTTAACCTGGTGCCCCCATCCACCTTCCTTTATCGCACCACCCGCAAAAGGTTGCGGTTCACCCGCATCACCTTGACTCGTGGCAGTTATCAACTGCTCGTTTCTCCCGCTCGTTCCTGCCGCGAACTTGCGAGCTTTGGAACAAAATTCCCTCTCAGGCATTCCCTGTGCCCTATGATATGGGGTTCTTTAAGAAGAGTGTTTATCATATCCTTCAATCCCTCCCTTGATGCTGCACGTGTCCATAGGCGACGATGACCACTTACCATCAAGTGGGCCGTATGCCTGTTTGCCCGTCGTTAACATAAAAAAACGCTGGAGAGAGGGGCGCCACTATCAAGTTCTGCCCCGGTTCGAAAAAATCGTAGATCCGCGGCTGGTTCACACCTTAGCTTATAGTTTATCGATTCTATTGAGTCCAGAGCCTTAAAGTGCCAATCAAGAACAACGGTACAAAAAATCCAATTTTGAAACTATTTAGAATGTGTTAGATAACATATTTTTAACCAGTATCTAACAGACTTTATAGATACGTATATCACTTTGTTGGTCTGTAAGTACGTACCTACTCGCTAAGTGATCTAAGCGCCTTTATGTTGCTACTCGCAATGTTTAGTTATTTCGTCGCGTCAAAAACATTGCTATGAACTAGTAAAACTGATAGTGACTCATGGAGTATAGATGTATAAGGAGAGCCATCTCATATGAGGGAAAAGTTGAAAGTGCGCGTGCGCACTCCAGGGCCTGCAGGCATACGCTGTTGCAACAAAGGTCGCCGATCATTATATAATAGGACTCTCAGCTGACCTACAGCTAAGCCGGACATTATCTAATTCACCGCAAACAATTTTCAACAACAAACTTATTAGTAAAAAATTACACGATTATGACTGGCAAAATTTACTTAGTATTGAGGACCCGACTACCTTGTATGTGACCGGTGTAAAAGTATTCCAAGATATTTACAGGGCATGTGCCTTCTAACACACATATGTGGGTAAAAGCGAAACCCAATCCTGGGTTGATAAACAACTACAAGACATGATTGCTAAGAAAGACGCACTTTTTAGGAAATGGAAATCCCATCCAAAGAATAATAATTACAGACTTGAGTATACAAGATATAGAAATCATACATACAAAATTATAAATCGAGCTAAAACTAATGATCGGAAACGTACTTTGAAAAATTGTAATGGGGATATAAGAAAAATCTGGGGTAACGTTAACAAATGGCTAGGGCGAAATAAATTACTTGTAGATACTGTGGTGGAAAGTATGTATTTGCCATATTTATTGACTTCAAGAAAGCCTTTGATACACTTGATCATATCGGCTTATTGCAGTCCATGCAAGAATGTGGTATAGGGGGGCCAATCAATATCTGGTTCAAGGAATATTTGAAAGGACGTCAATTAAAGGTCCGTGTCTGTGGGGCTGATAGTAAAATAGGTGACATAAAATTTGGAGTTCCAACTGGATCGGTGTATGGTCCTGTCGGGTATATAATGCACGTGAACAGCATGGCAAATGTTATTAGGAAGTGTGAAGCATACATGTATGCAGACGACACCTGCATTGTATGCAGCGGCAGAGACCAGCGCGCTATCCTAGAGGCAATGCAAGAGGACTTCGATAGCGTGGTTATGTGGGCCCACGACAATGGGATTTTAATTAATTTTAATAAGACAAAGTGTATGTCAATAATGTCTCCATATAATAAAAATAAAAACGTGCATGTTAAGATAATAGGCCACACATATGAGCCTACACAAAAATAAAAGTAATTGTATGTGTGCCCAACTAGAATTTGTACCGACTTATAAATATCTAGGACTAACTATAGACACTAAGTTTAGATGGAATATGCACGTGGTTAATGTCTGCCATAAACTACGATCAGTCTTATGTAACATGAAAAATCTACATTATACGATCAGTAGGGGCTTAATGTACTTGCTTTATTACACATTGGCTGATGCGGTAATATCTTACGGGTTGGACGCGTATGGTCTCGCCTTTCCTGTGCATCTCAATAAAATAAAAAACCTTCAAATTAGATTTTTAAAACTCCTAGTGGATAAAAACATGAAAAATACGCTAAACAAAGAATATGAAAAACTGTTTAAAATTTGTGGCATATTACCGATAGACCTGAAAGTAAAAATGAATGTTATAATTGAACAAAACAACAAATCCGATCACATACAGAAAAGAGACCACACACACTAAACCCGCGCATCGAAAAAGCCTAAATTAACTGTACCAAAAATAAATAACTATTACGGGAGGAGAGAAAGGAGGTGGATAACATCTGTCTTCATAAATGAGTTGCCGTCTAACATATTCAAGGAACTGACAGAACACAACAACAATAATAAGTCAAAATAGTCTTCCGGATGCTAAGCATCGGATGGACTATAGACACAGCGACGGAATGCCCTTCAACGTTATAACATGTTATACAAATATATATTATGTATGTATGGAATGTAATGGGCATTATGTATTTATTTAATGAAATCCTATTAATGGATTGTTAACACTAATTTAAGTATTTGTATTATTGTGAGCGGGATTAACAATAGTTTGATAAATTAAATCTAAAATAATCTAATAGTTTGATAAATAATCTAATAGTATGATAATCTAATATCTAATGGTTTGGTAAATTAAAACTACAAAATACGGCAAGCCGCCATGATGTCTTGAACGCCGATCAGATATACATAATATACAGATACCGATATACGTTATAATTATAATAAATTTCCCAACAATATAGAACCGTATTTCAAAACCTGTCATCATGCCCATTGCATAAATACAGAATGTATATACATACATATAATTATTTTATATTACATAGTAACATAGTAAAATAGGTATAATACCACTTTATTATTACTAGATAAGTTATAAGTAAAGTTAGTACTGTACTTTGAAGTAGTCCACGAGAACTACTGCCGACAAACTGGCTCTCAGTTTGGCAGACTGATAAAAATTGTAAAGTACATAAGTTGATTATATAAATAAAAAAAGAAGTGTCCATCTGTTTACTGAAAATAGAATAAATTCCAGTACTTACCACCATCCTACGACAATAGTCAGTCCTGGATTTGTCAATAGGCCGTATAGGCCGCGGCCTAGGGGCGGCAGCGTCCTAGAATTTCAGAATATGATATTTTGCTATTATAAAGTGCCGTGAAAACTTGTAATTCTTGTTTTTTTACATACTTTCTTAGTGACTAATTCAGTGCCTTCCTTAATATGAATGGAAAATTATTATTTTAGAAAGGTACATGGGGGCGGCAGAAATAAATTGGCCTACACTCATAAAAAATATAAATCTGGCACTGGCAATAGTGCTGCAGCGCTGGCGTCGCAATAAGTACGATATGAACATTGAACCACTTGAACATACATACATAGCTGTTGACGCTGTTGTAGACGGAGCAACAACGTGAAGTTTGCTGAGGTCAATAAAATTTATCATAGCTCACCGCAGCGTCACACATTATTGGACGCAATGATGTTTAAATAAATATAGATACGTTATGCCCTTACAAATCAACCGAAAAATCTGTTCCGATGTCCGCAAGGCATTATTGCTTTATCGCACGTCTTTATCGCTCTCGCGTCAAAACTACATCGCTATCTCTTTCTTCACCTGAATAAGAGTTCCCAATTGGGAACTTTTTGAGTCACACAACGCGCGCGCTTATGACATATCTGCCTCTTTTAATATATAATATCATTGATTGGACGCGTTTCTACGGACACTTTTCATACACAGATATGGTTTTCCTTTCCTCCATAGAATGTCAAGTATGACAACTCACACAAACGTAAGGTCTATGCCTATACATAGTGGATATGGCTTCAGGCCTTCAGCCTTCAGGAATTAAATAATGTAACTAATTCTCTCATCCCATTTCCATCGAAAGACCCGACGAACGCGGGTAATCATACTTTCGCGCGTCGTTAAAATCCCTACTTTTTGGAAGACGCACTGCTTCATTTAGAACCTCTGCACACGGCGTATTTATACGACACCGAAAACGTGCGTGTACGCGCTGCATGCGAGATTGAACGCAGATAATTTAAAATTTTAACAAAAAAACCGACTTCAACTGAAGTACATACATCCTTTCCAATGACAATAAAAAAGAATCGTCGAAATCGGCTGGCGTGAGTTATTCGTCCATTTGTCGCGCACATACTTAATGAAAATTTAAGACTTATATTGTTTTCTCATGGATGCCATTATCAAATCTCGATAAAATTTACACGACAAGTCAAGACAAGCTTTCGATTAAAAAAGAATCATCAAAATCGGTTCACCCAGTCGAAAGTTCTGAGGTAACAAACAAAAAAAATACATTCGAATTGAGAACCTCCTTCTTTGTTGAAGTTGGTTAAAAACGCAAACCTCCGCACACGTACAATGATTTCGAACGCTTGAAGCGATACAATAAGGGCGCTTGTACACGCTAAGAAAAAACGCCGGGCGTACCTAAGAATTCGTGTCGTAACTAGAAAATAACTGTGTACACTGCTCGCAGCGGTGCACGAAAAAAATCTTGTCTGCGCAAGACACGACGAGGCGAACGTTGTTGCGGAGCGGCGGGGGGGCGGTGTAGTAGGGTTGAGCCAGCCCAGTTTTTGTTGTGCGTTGTGCGTTTGGTGTGGACGTGTATTGCAGCGTAGAGTACAAAATGGCTGATGAGTTACTTATAACTTTAGTAGAAGGACGACCGGTATTGTGGGACAAAACTTTAGACATATATAAAGATAAAAGACTCACATACGAAGCATGGAGAGAAATATTTACTATCTTAAACAAAGACTTCGACGAAATGACAAATGTCAAAAAAAATGAATATGGTAAGTACTTACAACATATTACTATCTTTTTACAATTTTCAAAAATACAGATTACTAGATATATTCTATATAGCTATATATTATTATAAATATTAATCATTGTCGTTACCCACATTAAATACATCTACAATAAAAGATTTAAGTTGCAAGCAATCATAAGTTCAATAGCGCTAAGTAGCTTAAGGACACGGCTTTGCTTAAAACGATAATGACTAATACTTATAATAAAATACGTATAAACATGAAAAAAAATATGACATGTAATTGTTTATTTAAACAATATGGCAGGTAAGAATAATTCCTTGTTTCACACTTTTTGGATTAAAATTTAGTAGTCGGGTTTTAGCTTTAGAACTTATTTTTTATGTGTATTTATCTTGCCATGGCAGTGATCCTTCATCAGAGGAAAAATATTCAGTATATTTTTGACGAATTTCGTCTGCTGTGAGATTATTGCCTTCTAAATGCAATGGACTATTTAATCGGTCTCGATTGATTAAAGGCTCAACGTGACCTTCTTCTGTATGAATAAAATTTTGCAAAACGCAAGTAGTTTTTACAATAGCAACTGTTAAATCGAGACTTAAGTTTAAAGATCGGTGCAGAATTCTCCATTTGTTGGCCATTATTCCAAATGCACACTCGACGTATCTTCTTGCCCTTGTCAAGCGATAATTAAATATCTTTTGTTCTTTTGTGAGTTCGTTACCACCGTAGGGTCGAAGTACGTTAGCATGAAGTGCGAAAGCTTCATCAGCTACAAAAACATATGGTAATATATAGTTAGTATTTATTATAGAGCATGGGGATGGTATGTTTAACGTATTGTCAACAAGTTTTTTCCAAAACTGTGTTTCTTTGAAAACATTTGAATCACATTCTTTACCATACGACCCTACATCAATAAAAATGTAATTGTAGTTGGAATCCACAATAGCCATGAGAACAATAGAAAAGAAATGTTTATAATTTAAAAACATTGATCCACTTTCTTCGGGTTTAATTATTCTAATATGTTTCCCGTCCAGTGCTCCAAGACAGTGTGGAAAATTGGCATTTATTTCATATCTTTGTGCTATATTCAACCATTCTTCTTGTGTTGGCATCCGCATATAAACTGTAGATAATTCTGACCAAATATGATGAGTAACTTCACGTACAATGTTCGCTATTGTTTTTATTCCGATTCGAAAATCGAAATGAAGACGTGCGAAGGCATCTCCAGTTGCCATGTATCTGTAAAAAATTGTAACAATGTCTTAGAGCAAGAACACACTTGCAACTTGCAGTGCGATTAATTGCAAGTGTGTTCTTACTCTTACAATGAGGTCATTTCCTTTTTTATATGAAGTTTATGTCTACTTGCAATAGATGGTACCTACTTTCTTACGGTAGTTCGTTTTTTGTTTCAGCAAAGTCTACAGCAAAAAAATGGACAAGTTTGCGAGATAGGTGGATGAAATGTCACAGAAGACTTAAAGAAATGAAATCGGGATCGGGTGCTAAGAAGATTCGTAAATGTGATTTTTACGACGAAATGTTATTTTTGACAAAAATTGTAACACGCCGAGACACTGAGTCAAATATACCCGAAACAACAAACGTGGAAAAAAGTCCCGTAGAACATACACCGATCGCGAAAAAAAAGAAACAGGATGTTAGCGAGGTGGACAAAAATATGGCAGAATTTATAAAGGCTGTTACCAAAGAAGAAGAGAGCCGTGCCATGTCATTTTTTAAAAGTATAGCTCCGAGTGTTGATAAGTTCAGTGATGAGGAAATGGTGGATTTCCAGTTTGAAGTTTTAAAACTTGTGCGTTCTACGCAACAACGAAAGGGAAGTGATGTTCAGCATCAATGGAGTACTGAGTATTACAAAACAACGCAGCCTTCTACGTCGTCATTTAACGTACCCGGCCCATCATACTCGACTCGACCAGGTTACAGTACTCAAAAATCTACATCCATTGAATTTGACACCGAAACTATTAGTAGTGTGGAAACATCGCATACAGATGAATTTCACTTTGACTTTTCTGAAGAATATGAACATGTGGAGTCTGTTGAATTCGGAAACATGTAACACTTCAAAGACATTTATTATTGTATAACGTTCAAATCAATATGCTTAAAAAAATTACTTACCTTAATGTTACGGCCAATCTAATGTATGGAGGAATACTTTCTCGCATTTTGGTATTTTCATGTCGTATATTATTTTCTATTGTTGTCAAAAGCTTGTCAAACGTAGACATTTTCATGCGAAAATAATCCACAAATTTTTCCTCATGTTGTCGCATGACACGGTAAAGGGTAATGAACCCGCCAAACTCATTTTTCTCTTGTATAATTGGATGAACCCAGTAAAGTCTCTTGTTTTTTGTTTCCTTTTTTATTTTGTTATAATAATAATATGCAATTATCATTCTTTTTTGCTTTGTAGTTAACATTTATATAAATAAACGAAACTTACACTTGTTATTACTTGCGCGCCCTACGCCCGACTGTCGACTGCACGAAAAGAATCGTGTCGTGTACACGTTTCCATTGGTCTTGTCTGCGGAAGACACGAAAAGTTTTCGTGTGTGGAACAGACAAAATTCTTGTCGTCTACACGAAGAATTTGTCTTGTCTGCCGCAGGAACGGCAAATTTTCTTAGCGTGTACAAGCGCCCTAAGTGTACGTTGACACGGCAAAATTATTGCTTAATTTAGACATTATTAGTTATTACTAGTTAGACAATTAGTTCCAGCTTCTGTAATTGTGAAAATTTGTACTAAGTTTCTGGAACTATTAGAAATTGTACTATTGTTATGGTATTCAGTTTACTTGAGTAACTTCTAAACGGTGCAATATTTTTGTTTCTTCAGTGCTGCACAAATCAGCATTAAGTAATTAATTATAAATCATTTACAAATAATTATAAAAGTGCGCTTAAACGTTTCTGAAGCTCAGCAGAAACGCAAAGGTTACTTCATGATTTATTATTTAGTTAGCTAAAATTTATTTCAATATTCTGGCTTTCAAGAATGGGACCTAACTGGTGTAAATGTAGGATAATTTTCTGCACCCACAATGGTTTCCCAATCTCTGCAATATCTCTACAATACTACAGTCTTAACTAATAAAATTAGAATACATAACAAACTAATAAGACTAGTTTATGGGATATTTTATCGACGATCGTTTAATTTGAACGAAAATTTTATGACTTACTATTCAATATTTATATCTCCTATGATACAGAGCTGCGCACATTAAAAATAATATTTTTAACCGACTTCAAAAAAAGGAGGAGGTTCTCAATTCGACTGTATTTTTTTTATGTTTGTTACCTCCGTACTCTGGACTGGGTGAACCGATTTGGATGATTCTTTTTTTAATGGAAAGCTGGTGCTTGTCGTGTGGTCCCACATAAATTTGAACGAGATCTGACAATGGCATCCATGTCAAAATCACATAAGTCTTAAATTTTCATTAAGTATGTGCGCGATAAATGTACGAATAACTCAATATCGCGCCAACTGATTTCGATGATTCTTTTTTTAATAGAAAGCTAGTGCTTGTCGTGTGGTCCCACATAAATTTGAACGAGATCTGACAATGGCATCCATGTCAAAATCACATAAGTCTTAAATTTTCATTAAGTATGTGCGCGATAAATGGACGAATAACTCAATATCGCGCCAACCGATTTCGATGATTCTTTTTTTAATTGAAAGCTGGTGCTTGTCGTGTAGTCTCACATAAATTTGAGCGAGTTTTGACAACGGTATCCATGTCAAAAGTACAATGAACTTCATTTGAAGTCGGTTATTTTTTTGTTAAAATGTTAGATTATACCACCAATGAACACTGCTCGGGTGTTGAGAGTTGCGAAGGACGTATCCTTCTATGGTGTAGATGTTCAGTATTACTTTTAACAACATTCTGAACTACTAGGCTTATTTTTTCTTGTTGGTTTTCTTACGCAGACGGGTTTTTATGATGTTTTTACCATCAAGTGGGGTTATCATTGTCAAGCATAAACTTATAATACGTAGATAAGTAAAAATAAAACAAACATTAAAAAAATATATGTATAAAAATTTTAAAAATGTTCTTTAATTTGATTAAACTAATAATTAGTAAGTATATTTTTAATAACAATTAATTAAAATACTACATCAATTTCACTTAGACTAGACTAGCGATTTGCACAGCTTCGTACATCGAGATATCACGATATTATGAATAAAATTAATATTAAGAAAATTCCAACTAACGTTGCAATAAATATTTTATAATTACTTATATATTTTATAATTACTTAAGTAAACTAAGCCACAAGACCTCTGTAAATCCCTTTATCTGTCTGTAAATAGACACTGCAAAACAATACACCATTTTTATCATTAGTTTGCTGATTTTTCTACTCCGTGTAGTTTTCTCAATTACCTCTTTGTTTCTTGCTGCTACTTCTCCCGATTGAAGCATGATGCAGTGCGTAGCAAAAAATAGTGTTTGTAAACCAAACCAATTTTGAATTAAAAATATTTGAATTTTGAATTTTTTGAATTTAACAAAAATAAACATATTTGATCAAATTTCGTATCGACACAACTTTTAAATGCATTTATGTACCTCAATAACAATTTTATCGCTTCTCGTTTCCTGAGAGGCCGTTTCTGTTACCATTTTACCACTATCTCTAGTACAGTAATTTAAACAAATTCTTAACTTTTTGTAATACTTAAACTCAGTCAATCTCATCTTTAATTTGACTTTTTATCGTCATTTCCACGTCATTCTGGGATATAAAAGCTTCTGAATCTTTGACTTTCTTTTCTCCTCTAAATTCCTCTTCTATATCCTGAAGAGTTCTGTCCTTGGTCTCTGGCAGCATGATCCAGGACATCACTAACCCATAAGTAACTAAACCAGCATACATCAAGTATGCTCCATGTAGACCAATTGTAGCAAACAAAAGAAGTGCTATTTTCATATTGATGATCATATTTACGCAGTAAAAGAGCAATGTCACCATACTTGATATAGCTCGATACTCCAAAGCGAAGATTTCACCGCATATGATGTTTGGGAGGGGTAAATTACCTACAGCCAGTGTAAACACATGAAAATACACAAGAATTGTACCAACAATCGGAGAGTCAAAAGTGGTGACTCCATGTGTCTGCGCATAAACGTGACCAGCGGTCAATAGAAATGATGCTATGTTTAGGGATATCGTGGTCAACAGCATCACACGTCTTCTCATTCTCTTGATGATGATAATGGCAATGAAGTTGCTAAAAAGCTTGATGAGGTCATTAGAAAGCAGCACATGAAGTATATTAACTTCACTCCCAATGATAATGCTTAACATATCAGTTGGATAAGCATCAATTAAGTTACTAGCTGACCATTCGTTTATTATATGTAAGTGACACATCAGTATCACCGGCTTGTAAAACTCCCTTTTCTTCACCATTATCAGAAGTTCGTTGAATTTATCTCGCAAATATTGTGTATTATTGCAAGTATGGTTTACGATTTTAGCATCCCTCATATTGCTTTTGATCAGTTCATTTAACTCAGCGTCTTCATCCGGATATCTTAACCAATGAAAAGCTTTTTTACATTCTTCGTAACGTCCTTTACTTGCAAGAAAACTTGGAGATTCTGGCGATAGCATGATAATGACAATATCGAGTAAACAGGTTACCGCAAAGATTAAACATATTCGCTGCCAGTTGAAATATAACGCCAGTCCATGGAGAATTAACACGCCAAGAGAAAATGACATAGCGATTGTGGTCAGAAACATTCCTCTGTACTTTGGAGTCGCGTATTCTCCAATGATTATTGGCGCTATAATAGCAGTCATGCCAATTGACAGGCCTTGGAGGAATCGAATGAAGAGAATGTAACGATAAGTGGTACCAAATGTTAGAGCGAGCCAGGTGACTCCAAGGATCACATTGCTTATTGCATTAGCTGTTCTTCTTCCGAATCTTGCCATCATTGATGGCACGATTAAGACTCCAACGATGAGAGACGTTCCGACTATAGATGCTGAAATAAAGGAAAAAAGCCTATTTATTTCTGATTGTAATATAATTTGCTTTGTGTAAAAATTATAGCCTGCCTGGCGAAATACCTGTTGAAATACCTGGGTTTTTTTCCTATAATAGACAAGTTAAATTGACTCAAAATCAATCTTCAAAATCTTTGACGGTGTTCTTTCGTCGGCTAAATAGATGAAGCAATTCTGTCAGGTAAGACCAACTTTAAGAACATAAATGGTCATTAACAATGGCATGTTGCGTAACATTGGTTCGTTTGTCAACTACCTGAAGGAAATGTACGTGGAGTGCTCGTATCATCTCTTACAGACTTGATCGTTTTGAAAGGTGCTCATAACTTAAAGGGTAACGTCTGAAGTTCTTACCTATCCAAGACTCCTGATTCTCGTCAAGTTTAACATCCATTGACTGTCTCAGCTGCGGTAGAAGAACAGATGTGAAGCCTAACACAGCTGAACTTCCCGTAAGGCTTAGAATTACTCCCAGAGCCGCAAAACACTAGAAATTGAAATATCAGAAAGGTTAGAAAAATAGCAGTGATAGCCTAGTAGTTGGGACGTTGGTCTTCCAAACCTCTAATTTTTAATATGTGCATATGAGGAGTTTATTTTCAATTGAGGAAACCTGCACACTGAGAGTTCTCTATAGAGCTTTCAAAGGTGTGTGAAGCACTCCACTACCACTCTGCACTTGGCCAGCGTGGTAGACTATGGCCTGTGCCCCTCACATGCGAGGAGACCCGAGCCCAGCAGTGGGTTGTGAGTTGTGACTTCGTTTAAGAAAAAGTATTCAAACTTATGATCGTTATGTTTTAAAAGTAAACGAGGAAATATAATATTACCTACTTATCTATCCTAATATTATAAAGAGGAAAGATTTGATTGTTCGTTTGCATTGACTAGGCTCCGAAACTAATAACTTTAACATTAATTCATAAGTACATATATCACAAAAAAAAACTTACTTGTTTTAAAAACGGTGTTTTCCATGTCGATGCCCCCATAACACTGAAAATAAGACTGATTGTGAATCAAATGGCTCAAGCATCATTAGAAGGTGTTATGGTTGACCAGACTCATGTTCTCGTATCTGCACAAGGATTTGTTTTTAAGGCAAAACATAATCTAGATACCTCTTTCATTGTCTTTATGTTCCCTTCTATCTTGTGCCCTGTTTAATAAACATTACAATTCTACAATTTTGTAAATAAGTGACATATTTGTTAAATTTTATGACAAGTGCTGTTTAATAAACCTTACAATTATGTAAGAATTCTACATATAAAAATCCTACAAATATTAGAATTGTAAATGCTGTTTAATAAACGTTTACATATGTAGAAAACGCCTGTAGATTTCGATGAAATATTGTATCTACAAATTTGTAATTGTAAATTGCCCTGTTTAATAAACGTTACAATTCGACAATTTTGTAAAAAAGTGACATATTTGTTAAATTTTATGACAAGTGCTGTTTAATAAACCTTACAATTATGTAAGAATTCTACATATAAAAATCCTACAAATATTAGAATTGTAAATGCTGTTTAATAAACGTTTACATATGTAGAAAACGCCTGTAGATTTCGATGAAATATTGTATCTACAAATTTGTAATTGTAAGTCTGAGTTGTAAGTTACAAATTACATAAAATGTAAATTTTTGTTGAAGAAATTTTCGAGGATAGATTTCAAAATTTTTAAAATATTTAGAATTTGGTTTCACCAATTAGCTTACAGAGTGCTTTCCTATTTGTTTGATTTTTAACGAAACTTGTGAAACACAATAACAAAATTACGTTTTTGTCTATAATATACAATAATGTTTAAAAACAATGTAGATACGTCATGCCCTTACAAATCAACCAAAAAATCTGTTCCGAAAAAAGCAACAACATCTTTTGTTTCACTACACCAATCACACTACAATAATACACGAAGGCATTTTAACGTTGTATGTCAAATCTCAAGCACTTCTGACAACAAAAGCGTCCATATCGTCTTGTATTGACAGAACGACTACGAACAAATAGAGGTCAATTGACCTCTCTTACGATCTTCATCTTCGGCGCGCTAGTGACATATCTACCTCTTTTTTACTTATAATATCATTTATAATATACCTTTAATTTGACAGTGACGTGTTAGAATCGTATTTAAGATCATTTCCTATTTTTGTTACCAAATATTCGAATGTAGTTTTGCTGACCCGAATTTTTTCGTTGAATGTAAAATCTATCACATCAAAAGTAAAAGTTAATACTTTTACGAAAAACTCGCCGCAGCCGCCCTTATACATATATTCATCGTCACTACTGTCACTACTTCCACTACTAGTTGTTAGAATCATTTTTTTTTTGTGTAGGTATAACAAATAAATTTCGTTACTTGAGACACTAAATTGTAAATTTCTGACACAAGACGAGTCCACCTGTCGGAATTTTTCTACAATTTACAAAATATGTAAACTTGTAAATTACAAGTATTGTTCAATAAAACAGTTTTCCCTACAAATATGTCAATTGTCACCTGTAGAGAGAAAATGTTTATTAAACAGAAATATGTAAAATTGTAGGTACAATTTTACAATTTTGTCAATTTTCTACCATGGTAAACTTGTAAGTTGTATTCTTTATTAAACAGAAACTTGTAGATTTGTAACTTGTAATTTACAATTACAATTTACAATTTGTAAAGTTTATTAAACAGGGCACTGAGTTGTAGGTTACAAATTACATAAAAATGTAAATTTTTGTTGAAGAAATTTACGAGGATAGATTTCATTTTTTTTTAAATATTTAGAATTTGGTTTTACCAATTAGCTTACAGAGTGCTTTCCTATTTGTTTGATTTTTAATGAAACTCGTGAAACACAATAACAAAATTACGTTTTTGTCTATAATATACAATAATGTTTTAAAAAAATGTAGATACGTCATGCCCTTACAAATCAACCAAAAAATCTGTTCCGAAAAGAGCTACAACATCTTTTGTTTCACTACACCAATCACACTACAATAATACACGAAGACACGAAGGCATTTTAACGTTGTATGTCAAATCTTAAGCACTTCTGACAACAAAAGCGTCCATATCGTCTTGTATTGACAGAACGACTACGAACAAATAGAGGTCAATTGACCTCTCTTACGATCTTCATCTTCGGCGCGCTAGTGACATATCTACCTCTTTTTTACTTATAATATAATTTATAATATACCTTTAATTTGACAGTGACGTGTTAGAATCGTATTTAAGATCATTTCATATTTTTGTTACCAAATATTCGACGGTAGTTTTGCTGACACGAATTTTTTCATTGAATGTAAAATCTATCACATCAAAAGTAAAGTTAATACTTTTACGAAAAACTCGCCGCCGCCGCCCTAATAGATATATTCATCGTCACTACTGTCACTACTTCCACTACTAGTTGTTAGAATCATTTTTTTTTGTGTAGGTATAACAAATAAATTTCGTTACTTGAGACACTAAATTGTAAATTTCTGACACAAGACGAGTCCACCTGTCGGAAAAATTCTACAATTTACAAAATGTGTAAACTTGTAAATTACAAGTATTGTTTAATAAAACAGTTTTCCCTACAAATATGTCAATTGTCACCTGTAGAGAGAAAATGTTTATTAAACAGAAATATGTAAAATAATAGGTACAATTCTACAATTTTATCAATTTTCTACCATGGTAAACTTGTAAGTTGTATTCTTTATTAAACAGAAACTTGTAGATTTGTAACTTGTAATTTACAATTACAATTTACAATTTGTAAAGTTTAACAGGGCACTGATATCGTAATAAAACATTCGGGTCGTCAAGGTCAATTATACCCTTATTTATTTATTTATTTATTGTGTCAAAAATTAAATAAGTAAACAAAGGTCAAATTGTACTCCAGCACTCTGCTAAGGTGGTGGAAAGGATAGTCAAGAAACGAGTAACTACTTATTGTTGCTAAGTATTTTTTATGAAGTTAGCAACAAACGAGGTGACGAGCCGAGCTTGCCACGCACCACACCTGCGTCACGTGCGTGAGCCTCGCGCGACATCGTAGGTCACATTGAAAACCAGCGGTCATAATTATAGACATTGAAAAACAACTTCGCTGAATGCGACCTTTTTCTTTGAGTATTTGCAGTAGATTCAAGCCGATTTTTGTATGTATCGATTGCAGTGCCCTGTGTATGAAATAAATATTTTTCTTTCTTTCTTTATTTATTTATTTCTTTCTTTCTGATGGTAAGTAGTCACAGTCACTCATGGACCTCAGTAATAATAAAGGCATTAACCGAAGCACTGTCGGCTGATAAAGAGGAAAAAAGAGAAAGATTCCTTATTTCCTTTAAACCGGCTATTGGTGTTTGCGACGTCTATAGGACCTTTCGCATTCTGATGGCAAACTTACTGCCCATAGTTAGTCACACTAGGATTATCTATGCTGTAGGTGCCATGGACAACACACAAAGATAAGGACACACACATCCAGACCGGGAACAAAAATTCTATAATATAATATTATAACTCATCATTTTTTCTGCTGTTAATGCAGACACGATGACCATAGCACTACACGAGTCGTCAAATCTGTCAGCAATCGAAAAACATTTAAAACAAAAAATCATAATTCTTGACAAAAATAACCAACTTCAAAATTGGGATAACTCAAACTTACCTCGTCATATCTCGCTCAAATATAAGTCGGACTACATTACAAGTACCAGCTTTCGATTACAAAAAAGAATCACAATCTGTTCACCCAGTCGAAAGTTCTGAGGTAACAAACATAAAAAAATACAGTCGAATTGAGAACCTCCTCCTTTTTTGAAGTCGGTTAAATAGTAACTTACGTGATATATAACACTTTTTCTTACCGTTAAACAGCAAATGCCGATTGATTAAGGATGTTCATTCAGTACTTCCTATTGTCACTATCAATTAGTACTATCAGACACTTGTTGTTGTTTTCTTTTAAATACTGATAATAAACCTTGCCGCGAAATACGGAACAGACATCTTCTTCCTTCCCTCATCATTAGCCACACCAATTATTTAAATTGTTCACAATAAAAGTCTCCGCCTAGCGTTTCTCCTAAACCAGCCATGTCTCTCGGGTTTGTTTACACTCTTTATCTTTCTATTTATTTTACTAACTAGCTCTCTGCCTGTAGCTTTGTCCACGTTTAGAGTTGCCATGCGTCCGGATAAAGGTCGTAGCTCATCTACACGACAACGCTCCCACCCAACCAAAGTATGAGAATTCAAATATAGACTTAAAATCGTGCTCTGTAGGTGCACTTTACAGTAACAACAAAAATTAGCAGCCAGCGCGCGGGAAGCAAGCTTACCGCAACCTTGCCACTCAATAGTTGCATCTACAGAGCACGATTTAAAGTTTATATTTGAATTCTCATACTTTGGTTGGGTGGGAGCAGTGTCGTGTAGATGAGCTACGACCTTAAAGCCGGACACATAGGCTTTTTGAACATGTGTCCGGCCAAAAACGGTGTCCGGCTTGTCCGGATTTTGTTAGGCTTTTTACATTTGGCCGACTTATACGAAACTTATACAAGCACACAAAACAATTTATATATATAGGTTGATGATTTTAAACTACCTTCCTAGCTACCTAATAATGGAGACCTCCACTACCGTTGTGAGATTTTTATTCACTCAATGAGCGTTTTTGGGTTTTTATTGTATAACGATATAAAGAGTGTAGTCATGTTTGACACAAACCATCATGTATCGTCTGTCTATCGGTTATTTCGTAAATAAATCTTCCGCGAAATAAGACCTTTCGACGCTTGGTTCACCAACCAAACAGACGGAAAAACGACATTCCTTCGACTTAGATATTAGTTGTCATTAAATCTTTAAAATTATTACAAGTCACGCACTCGTCTTTAATTTTACTACCGTTGTATTGTAAAGAAAATGGTAAGGTAAATAGTGAGAACAAATAATTTTCATAATGATTCTTGCAGAATAAACTGCCTTATCTGTAAAAATATCAGTCAGTGCCTGTAAAATATTTGCTTTCTTATTTTTTACACAGATTGATGACTTTACGTATCTATTCTGATGTAAGTAGGTCTCCTTATCATTTTTAAACTTTGTTGCTATGGTTGCTGCTTCTTCTCCCGGGCCCTCTCGCAGTAGGGCCTTGTTGAAGCATTGGCGTAGCTTGCACGACTTTCAAAAAGTGTTTGTAAAACAAACCAATTTTGAATAAAAACATTTGATTCGATATGCCTATGATAACAAATAAATGACTTCTTCTTCTTACACACCTTAAAGTAATTCTTTTTAACAAACTTCAAAAAAAGGAGGAGGTTTTCAAATCGACTTTTTATTTTAGACAACTTTTCATCCCGGAAAATTAAAAGGTTTCCCGGAAAAACAGGATAAAAGTTTGAATAAGTAAAAACATAATTTCCTTATGCAAAGCTGCGGGCAACAGCTAGTTGATAATATTAATGTCATTTTTTTAATTTTTCGTAAACTTTTTCGTTGAAGTCGGTTATTTTTTTTGTTAACATTTAACAAAAAATTTATTTTACTGATGAGTTTTAACTAAGCTTGTGTTGTAACTTCTTACTGCATGCCTCTTTTAACTTAAATAAAAATTTAAAATCGGCGGAAAAAAATATACTTAGAATATGATTTTACTAACCTTTGTGAGTGGTCACACGACGTAGGACTTGTAATAAACGCAAATAAAACTAAAATCAAACACTGTCATAGTCGGACATAATCATGACTGCTACATAATTCTACGTCAATTTTGCGTAATCAATGCAAAATTTATTTATTTATAGGGTCACCAACATAAACTGTATCACTACAGGCTGCAAATAGTTAAAAGAAAACTGTTCTTACAAATTACAGGTGGCCGTAACATGCCTTGTATCACTAATTTAAAAACGAACAAAAATAAATTAAATTAAATAATATAAATCAAGAAATTAAGAAATTAAAATAAAGTGAAAAAGCAATTAAAATATTTAATAAAAAAATTAAAAAAAAAGAAAATTCTTCAGGTTGTTGGTGTGTCACGCTTTCTGAGTTTTGATTTAAACTTGGTCAATTTGTTTATATAGATGGAAATGTCGAAAATGTGCCTAATTCATTGTTTTAGCGGTCTCAAACTATCTTCGTATAATAGCCTTTTATAATAAAAGTCATTCAGTTTAGGGCACATTCGGTTGGATGGCTTCAGAGTCATTAGGACATCCGTACAAACATTTTTTGTGTTTTATATATTATAGATAGATGTCTGTTAAGTTAAGTTAAGGGCTATGCTAGCTAAAACAATACTAAAATATAAAATGCTTTTTCTGTCATAATTGATTTGTACAACATATAATTAAATACTTGCAAAGTCTATAAATTCATATTGGCTTACAAGCTATGGGAGAACCTTCAAATCTTATTTGGATAGTGTGGCGTTTAAACATTCGGCTAAGCTAAGGGTTCTATTTAAATGATAACACTCAATTTACAAGTTAACATTCAGAGTCGATCTCCGCCTTGCCTTGCCAGTGACGTATGTACGTCTCGCTTGACAGACAGTGTCACTGAGAGACATCACTGTCAATACGTCACAGATAGTATGGCTTCAACCAATTAATGGCCCACTACTGGGCACGGGTCTCTCCTCTTGAGGAGGCCTAGAGCATACTCCACCACGCTGCTCCAGTGCGGATTGGTGGAGGGGTTAGTGGCCAACCCGAGTGTCGGAAGTTTTCAAACCGCCCGAGGGCCTCCGACATGGCTTAATGACTGTTATCTTATGATAACAACGGGGCCGACGGCTTTACATGCCCTCCGAAGCATGGAAATACTCAAGAATTTTTTGCCACTAGTGGTCACCCATCAAACTACCGACCGCGCCCGCTGTTGCTTAAAGGACCCCGCACTACTTAATTGTTTGGAAATTGTGTTTCAGCGGATTGGTCTGAATTTTTGGTATGTTGTAGCCCTAACCGTACTGATCAAAAGACCCAATGGGCACGACCCCCTCAAATGCGTATTTTTTCCTCCAGGGGGCACTTTCCCCCAAGGTCTATTTATTCGATTTTAGCGGAATCATACTGAATTTTTAGTATGTTGTAGTCCTAATCATGCCAAACAAGAGTCCCAATGGGCACAACCCCTCCAAATGCGTATTTTGTCCTCCAGGGGCCACTTTTCCCCCAAAGTCTATTTATTCGTTCTGCGGAATCATTCTGATTTTTTAGTATGTTGTAGTCCTAATCATGCCAAATAAGAGTCCCAATGGGCACGACCCCCCATATTGCGTGTGTTCTCCTTCAGGGGTCCTAACCCCCCCCCCCCCCCTATAGTCTATTTATTTAATTTCAGCGGAATCATTCTGAATTTTTGATAAATTGTAGCCCTAATCGTACCAATCAAGAGTCTCTATAATAGAGTGCCCATTGGGACTCTTGTTTGGCATGATTAGGACTACAACATACTAAAAATTCAGAATGATTTCGCAGAACGAATAAATAGACTTTGGGGGGAAAGTGCCCCCTGGAGGGCAAAATACGCATTTGGGGGGTTGTGCCCATTGGGACTCTTGTTTGGCATGATTAGGACTACAACATACTAAAAATTCAGAATGATTCCGCTAAAATCGAATAAATAGACCCTGGGGGGAAAGTGCCCCCTGGAGGAAAAAATACGCATTTGAGGGGGTCGTGCCCATTGGGACTTTTGATCAGTACGGTTAGGGCTACAACATACCAAAAATTCAGACCAATCTGCTGAAACACAATTTTCAAACAATTAGTGCGGGGTCCTTTGTCGATCTCTTAGAATCGACGCAAACCGCCGGGCTGTGAGCGCTTCATACACACATATACATACTCCAGTTCACACATATACATAGTAGGTATGTAACAAAAAATTTAGCTAAAAATTAATAAAGTATTTAAAATTTTAAAAGTCTATCTATTAGTCAGTGGCTCTGAAGTTCCTGTTTCTTCCAACGGTCGGCTCTTTCTAAATCCATCTTCAATATCTTGCAGCGTTTTCCCTTTCGTTTCTGGCAAAAATATCATGACGATCACCACGCAGTAAAATACAACGGCAGCATAAATACAATATGCCACATGGATGCCAACGTCTCCCAGTAAATATGGGCCAGTCTTCGCCATGATAAACACATTTACTGACATAGACATGGCACTTATTCCTCCAGCTAAACCCTTGTACTCCATAGGAAATACCTCGCCTGCGATCATGAACCCAATACTTACACAGCCCGAAGAAATGCTGACCATGTGTAAGTGGATTAAAACAATTCCTATCGCAGGGTGGTCATAGCACAACAACTTTCTAGGCCTTGCATATGCATATCCAGCAATACTTAGCAAGGAAATCAGTACAACAGAAACCAAACTGATAACCATTGTTCTTCTTTTAAATTTATCCATGAGAATCGTCATGTATATTCCAGAAATGAATCTGTGGACGGCGAGAATGACGACCATAGTTGATAAGTCGATTTTATCCCCGACGACATAAAAGAAGATGTCTGGGGAAAACTGAGACAAAATGGCCGTGCCCCCCCACTGTACTAAAACGTACAGGTGAATTACGATCACACTTGGCTTATAAAATTCTTCCTTCACCATTGTTTCCTTGAGGTAGTTCAATTTAGTCATATATCTATGTAAACAAGGTTCATATTCTTTTGTCTTCTGCGATTGCACTATGAGATTGTTTTGAATCATTCTCGTCAATTCCTCTTCCTCGTTCAACCCTCGGAGCCACCTGAATGCTTTTTTGCTTTCCTCGTATCTTCCTTTACCCATTAACCAAGCGGGTGTCTCTGGTGCGAAACATACTAGCAAGAAGTCGATGGTCATAATGATGGCGCAAATTAAGGCTGTGGTCTGCCATTGAAGGTATGACCCCAGGGTATGTGTAATGAGTATTCCGCATGATATAGCTAGGGTAAGAGTGGTTAGAAATGCTCCTCTATAACGTGGACTTGTGTATTCTCCTATCGTGATTGGACATAGGTGAACAGAGATGCCTAAAGAGACTCCTTGGGCCATGCGAGATACAATCAGCAAGGTAACTGAGGATGACCACACGGTCAAGTACCATCCTATAGCCATGATAGCTATGCCGATTAAATTTGACTTCTTTCTACCAAGTTTGTCCATTATTATAGAAACGAATAGGTTGCCGACGATGTATGTTATGCCAAACACGGAGGCTGAAAATAAGAATAACATTTATCAAAATACAATAAAAATAATAATAATAATAACAGCTAGTGTTAAATATTTATTTAATGATGCCAAAGAACTTCCTGCGCGTGCATAAGTACACGTTTACGTTTTTTTTTTCTTATCAGATCAGGATACAATTTATCCGCATTGCCTAAAAGAATCTAAGTTTGATTCCCCTGGCCAGCTAGACAGCAAAACAGTACCATCCGGATTAACTGAGTCCTCTGGATGATTATGTTTGGGGCACGAGAGTGCCTCCGCAAAAGATAAGCGGCACTACCTCATTTACAATTCCAAGTGATCCGTAGTATTTTCCTTATTTTGTAAACATACTCGTAATAATAGTGTAAGCGCCTGATCAAGTGAATTGGCAATGTTACTTTCCTACCTATCCAAGACTCTGATGTTTTGTTGACCTTGATCATTGATTCAGGAGTCCTTAGTTGAGGTAGAAGGACTGCGGAGAACCCGGTAACCAGGCCATGGCTCAGCATGTGCAGAGATA
>CAWVQL010000230.1:0-18922 GCA_963932265.1 Thymelicus lineola | reverse complement strand
TAATAATTAGTTACAAAACAAATTAATTTCGATGGGGAATACAAACAGGTTTATAGCAATATCCTTGCTGAGGAAGATTATGACGACTTAATTGATTTGCAAACACCTCCATCTACATACTGAGAAAGGCGCCCTCTGGTGAGTAAAGTTTTAAAGATGTACTATGTGATGGCACTATGTTAGGTGCCACTTGCCAGCCCTGCACCCTGTAGCAACCGAATCAAATTTAAATACAAACCGCGGTGTTCAGACGGATAGTAGCTGGAATCCGTAATATTCCTATTGTCTATTAGTTGCCAATGCTGTGCAATAAACACAATAAATCGCAACTTGTTGCCGACCGCACCGCCTGCACCTGGCACCAGCGCTGGAGCCCCGAGTGCCCCGATATCAGATGCAGCCGTACAATGGGATATACGGGGACCTTCGGGAATTTGTTTATGGGCCCAATATGGCAATTTGGACTATGTGCTTCGATTGCTGTAATACTTAGTCTTTGCGTTTGCTTTCAATTCTTTAGGAGGTAAAGGACGGTTAAGAATGTCTCCAGTTGCAGAGCAATGTTGGCTCTCTTCATACGGTGTGCATAATAGGGAATGACCTGAAGAACTGTAAATACCTGCCGTTAACTTCCGTCACCACACAAGCTGAATACTTAGCGTTGGTCAATTCGGTTTCCACGTTATTTTCTATCATGTGTAAACCTCCATTAATGTCATGTCTCCACAGTGCTATGACAAAGGGGCTTTAAAAATCAAAATTCAAACTCATTTAATCATGTGGTTATCTTTTTAAAACACGTCATTTTTCTTAATCTACCATCATTTTGGAAAGGATGTGTCTTAGAGAAGAAAAAATAGCGAAAAAAAGTCTCAAGAAGCAGGTCCATCGCTTCCTTGGCCGGCTATGCTATGCGGCTTTTAATGAAACCCAGAGATGCTACTGTCTCGGTCGACGAGAATCACCTACAATCAGATGACCCATCTCATTTACATGCTTCGAGTATAAAACATTCATCCGCAACTCAAGCTATCGTTAAAAGGAATGTTATCTTTTAGTTAATTACACAAATGGTAAACATTGCAAATGTCAGGTATAAATCCAGCGGCTAATGAACTGAACGAGGGGCGGCTGCGGCTCATGCGGCTAGTGCGGCTAGTGCGGCTAATGCGGCTAATGCGGCGAGAGTATCGGAACAGGAAGAGATACACAGTCTACACAGTGCTACACGTTGGACATGCACACTGTGTGTCTGTACAGATAGCGTTAAGTGTATTGCGGTGGTTGTCGCTCGTCGCGCTGATAACTCGCATTGCGTGCTGTTCCGATTGCGTACCGAAGTTTAATGAGAAATGTAGTCAATTTCCTCCTCGCATCTCTTTCCATAATATATTACATGTTATCCATGATTGCGGTAACGAGTTAGTTTGTGTTGCATGATGATTTCAATGTGTAAGGGGGAGTCCCTTATCCTTCTTCTAATCTATCCCAGCTGCGTCTGTTAAACAATTTTTTGAAACGCTACACTCATAGCATCAGACTAGGATTCCCTAAGTTGTGTCGCCGTCGTGGGTGCCAAAGACAACACAAAGAACACTCACACCCAGACCGAGAACAGAAATTCAGTCATCATTAAATTTTCTGCCTCGCTGGAAATCGAACCCAGGTCCCTTCGATCTGGCATGCTGACCATTGCGCCGTGCAGGTCATCAAGTTGACGAGGTTATGCTACCTGGTTCCTCCTGGCTGCTGCTGACTTTATGCCATGCCAACCAAATTTTACAACGTATATCTTTATCTACATACGTGTTTCGTTCATTGCGATTGATTACTGATTGTGTACAAAAGAACTTGTATCTAATTGGTATTACCAATGGTCTTTAGCAATAACGCCTTCTTACCAACAGTAAGCCTGTCTTCTACGTGACGTAAATATTGATTGAGTGTAAAAACCACAGAACATCTAATAATTAGTAAAAACAGCTGTTACTTCAATAGAAATGCTTATCATTTTTTATCGGTGTCCGGTTGGGATGATTTGACTTTGAATCTTGCCCTTATAGCAAAAGAAAAATGTGTAATTAACTACCGATAACTTGAGAAAGAACATTTAAAAACATGATCACAAAATTATTGACTTTTGATACCCACTTGTAATATTTATAACTTAATATATTTGTGTAACTTGCCGAGACATTATTATTATTGTTTTAGTAAACATAGTATGCGGGTAATCAAGAAAACTTAAGAGTATTGGTAATACCTTCGTATCATCGCTTCGTATTTACATGTTGACATCATCTCCGAAGCATTCCGCGCCCTTCGCGTGGCCGTGGGCGGCACTCGGCAGTCGGCCGCGAGCCTTCGCGCCCAGAGCTTGTCTGCGCCGCCCGCCCGCCCTACATATCCGCGCTTACGTCTTGCAACACGTAGACTACGGAACTAGAAAGAAGTAAAGTTCGTAGTAAATATTAAAGAGTATGTTTGTGGTAATTCATTATATTATACAAATCTCATATGATTTGAAATTAAGACTTAATGAGAAGTTTTTGTGAATTTTAAATAGTTCACCAAGTTAGTGCCGATGCCGCGATGTGTTCTGAAGATAAACAATGACTGTTGAATGTGTTCGTAGTTTGTAACATGACGGAGTTTAAAACAGTGTTTACTCATTGAAATAACTAAGTAGTTATTTTGCAATGTAACTACATTAGTGAGTAGGTACGACCTGTTGAAGGTGCTGCGCCGGGTGTCACTGTTCTAACACGGGACACGAGGTGAGTTTGTTTACTTTTACAGTTATCACACAATGTACTATGTAGTGAGTGATCTTACAGAGGGTGTGATTAAGGATGATTTACATATATTTAGAGAAAGGTATTAAGAGTGACTATTCTTTATTTGCAGTAACTTAAAAGTACATTGGACATTAAAAAAAACTCAAACTAACACACAAAAACATCACACAGAAATAACACAGAAAAACATTTTAAACCAAATTATTATAAAAATAAGAATATCTACAAGAAATATAGGTAGGTATGTCATCCAAAATCCCTAAATTCGAAAAAATTGTTAAGTGTTAAATCTTATATCTACCTAAACCTATGCATAAAAAATAATAATCTTTCAGGTGAATTTAACGATAAACATAGTGCGTACTTATTTTAAGTAACTGCAATCGTAAATTGATGTTCCTGCAGGACTTATTGATTGTTGAAAATTATAACAATAACTAAGATATATTAGTATTAAAATGAGAAATTATAATGATACTGATCTAGACAATTTTCGTGGACATCTGAAGTTAAAATGATGTTATTGTTAGTTTTGATGGGATTTTTATTAACTTGCTATCGTTTTGAATAAAATAATGTAAAAGTTTTAAACGTTTATCATACGTGTAAGACGAAAAAGTATGGGCCATATTTCTGCTAGTTACTGTGTTCCTATGGGTACTTTAATTACAAACAGAAAGTGATTTGAGTAAAAACTGAGAGTTGAGTGACATTATCCCGGAAAATGCGGATAGATTCGCGGGCAGACTGCTACTCTGATAATTCCTACCAAAAAATAACCGACTTCAAGATTAGGGATAACTCAAAAAGTACTCGTCAGATCTCGCTCAAATTTAAATGGGACCACATGACAAGCACCAGCTTTCGATTAAAAAAAGAATTATCAAAATCGGTCAAATTAAAAAAAATACAGTCGAATTGAATATATGTGGAATACCTCCTTCTTTTTTGAAGTCGGTTTAAAATGTATAAAAGGCAGTCAGTGGTAGTCATAAGTAACTTACACATTTGTGTAAAAATACTATTGCAAGAAAACAAGTGCATACTTCCTGTCGCCGGTCGGAAGCTGCCAATCTAATATTAGAACCCCATTCCATGGAATAATGAACCGTTCAATAGGTTCTCTGCAAACGTAGTAGAATCTTAAGAAAATCTTAGATCATTTCGAGACTTGGGTTGGCGTTTACAACTTTTCACAAGAAAGGAAAAATAGGCTCTCGAGCAATGAAATGACATAAGAGTATAGTATAATATCGTTCGACTACCAAGTTTGCCAATTTTATTTTATTTTATTTTATTTGGGAAACAAACAGCATTAAAATACAGATTACATCATACATTTACAAGAATCTTAAAGCAAAACAGTTTCCACTGAATTTTTTTTACATAATAATAATTTGGAGCTTATGTGGTTTATATAAACTGAGATGTTAAAATAACAAAAAAAAAACAGAAATCGTACAAAAAAAAATATGACTAATCGTACAAAAATATGACTATTGTAACTAAACTTAATGCTCCATTTTCTATATTCTATTGTATCTAAATATAAACTCATTGAGTAGTGTTTGTGCTACCGTATGGGTTACCACCACTGTATGCATCACATAGCAGCCGAGGTTTTCATTTTTAAAAATTTCACATAACTTGAAATGTTTTCCAAGAGGGCCGATTAAAAAAACTTCAAAACAAAGAGTGGCTTGCAAATTCTGAACGATAACGACTAAACTGATTGCTAAACATGCCCTCCGAAGTTCGTAACTACTCACTGACAACTCAGGTTAGTCAGGATAACCCATTTCCTTACTACTGCACAGTTAATTAATTAGAAGTGAGATAAGATAAGCTTTAATTACCATCGACTTACTCCGACTTACCCACTCGTACTATCACCACAGCGACTGGCTTCGTGTAAACGCGGCACGACGGAACACGTGGCCCGCCGGATGTATACGTAGAATAAAGTTGTGACAACGTCTGTCTGTGTTAAACTGTACACTACGCACTGTGCACTGTGCACTAGCCGACGGTACAAAAAGCGATGGCTCTAAGAATAAATCCTTTGAGGTACTCGTAGCTAATTGCACACAGTTTGTTGCTATTCGGTTGCTAGAATATCAAAGACTAATCGTTACTTTGCACGGGTTCGGAATTATCTCATTTAGGTCTTGTAAAGCTTATTAGAAAACAACGACTTGTGTTACTAATCCACATTGAAAAAAGATTTATCAAAAATAATTGAATTTGCTTTAGTTTTTCTGTTAGGTAAAAAAAATAATTTCATAATCTCATCTTTATAGGAGAAATCATATCAGGGTACAAAAGAGAGAGCCTAGTGTACAGGCACTATTCTCTGGTTGCTCCCCAGTACAAAATAAAACGAAGGCGTTTGTAGAATGCAGTACGCATTTAAGGGCACTTTTTTAAAATGTCCTACTAAAATAGTACAAAAAAAAAAGGGTGCGTGTACTTTTGTACGCGCGTGAGAAGTTATACTTCTTTGACATGAAAAAAATCAAAAAACAATAAAAAAAACATTGTTCAAAATACAATATTCAAAAACAGCAATACTAAAAATAAAAATGAAATAATATTTTGAAATAATTTAATTTACGAATCTCTATAGCCAAACTATATGTGTTAAGCGCCATCTGTGATTAATTTTGTAGTATATTCTAATATTACTTTGCTACGTATCGTAATAGTTCTCGTAATAGAACATAGATGGTGTTTTTACAATTGCAAAAACATCAATTGTAAATCTTTTTTTTTCTGTTTTTACAATTGTAAAAACACCATCTATGTTCTATTACGAGAACTATTACGATACCATGCTGTAAAACCAGTTTTTGTGGGGGGAGGGAATAAAAGATTTTATTCAGTTCAGTTGAAGAATAATTTATTTTCCGACAGGCATTAAACTTTAATACAGATTAAGGAGAGAAAAAGAATGTGCTCCTAGTCCCAAAGACAAGTATCGATTACTATTTACTACTACAGTCCGTTCACAGTTATTTTACCTCTGACAAGCTGTCATTACCTTCCCATTAGATTAGCATTACTTGCTGTCAAGTGACGAGTGTTGCAAAAGTTCCCGATTTATCGGGAGATCTACTGATTTTGGTTATCGTCTCCCGATATCCCGTTTTAGCGACCGTTTCTCCCGATTTTTTGCATTTTCTACCAATGTAATATAATATTGAAAATTAAAATAGAAAATAGTGTTATAAATACAAAAAACAAAAGAAACTGAGTCGCTCAATGAAAATACAGAAGAATTTTGGGCAAACGTAGGTACATATTATAGCATAAAACGTGGTCATGGCTCACGAAATCGTATTCTAATATTTTTTCCAACTGAATCAATGATAGGTCTATTACACACAAAAAAATTAAAAAATACAAAAAACCCGACTGCGTATAAAACATGTGCGACATATTGAGGAAAAGTTTTGTAAAATGGATGGAAGCTTAGACGCGGAAATTGATAAAGGACCCCGCACTAATTGTTTGAAAATTGTGTTTCAGCGGATTGGTCTGAATTTTTGGTATGTTGTAGCCCTAACCGTACTGATCAAAAGTCCCAATGGGCACGACCCCCCCAAATGCGTATTTTGTCCTCCAGGGGGCACTTTCCCCCAAAGTCTATTTATTCGATTTCTTCGGAATCATTCTGAATTTTTAGTATGTTGTAATCCTAATCATGCCAAACAAGAGTCCCAATGGGCACAACCCCCCCAAATGCGTATTTTGTCCTCCAGGGGGCATTTTCCCCCCAAAGTCTACTTATTCGATTTCTGCGGAATCATTCTGAATTTTTAGTATATTGTAGTCCTAATCATGCCAAACAAGAGTCCCAATAGACACGACCCCCCCATATTGCGTGTGTTCTTCTTCCGGGGGCGCTAACCCCCCCCCCCCCATGTTCTATTTATTTGATTTTAGCGAAATAATTCTGAATTTTTGGTATGTTGTAGTTCTAACCGTGGCAATCAAGAGTCCCTATAGGAACGAACCGTATTCCGTAGCGTATTTCCAACACCTGGAGAAAGAAAAACCCCCCAAAGCTAATTCATTTAAAACCTACATTTTTTCAATAACTTTCTGAGCGTTTTTTTCGCAAGGGGCAACCTCCCCCTACCAAGTTCATTCATGTGATATCAGTGGAATCGTTCCGAATTCTTAAGTATGTTGTAGCCCTAACTAACGCAATGTAAATCCCTAATGGGCACGATCTCTTAACTGCATATATTTATTCAGAAATCCTGAAAGTCCTTAATGCCCTATTTTTCGTGTGAACTTCAACGTTTTTCTTCATACTCAAAATCCAGATCTTGTTGTTTAAGATTTTTAGTGTTATTAAAGCTTTGGGGGGTTTTTCTTTCTCCAGATGGCGGAAATACGCCTACGGAATACGGTTCGTTCCTATAGGAACTCTTGATTGGCACGGTTAGAACTACAACATACCAAAAATTCAGAATTATTCCGCTAAAATCAAATAAATAGAACATGGGGGGGGGGGGTTAGCGCCCCCGGAAGGAGAACACATGCAATATGGGGGGGTCGTGCCTATTGGGACTCTTGTTTGGCACAATGTACTAAAAATTTAGAATGATTTCGCAGAAATCGAATAAATACAGTTTGGGGGGAAAGTGCCCCCTGGAGGACAAAATACGCATTTAGGGGGGGTTGTGTCCATTGGGACTCTTGTTTGGCATGATTAGGACTACAACATACTAAAAATTCAGAATGATTCCGAAGAAATCGAATAAATAGACTTTGGGGGAAAGTGCCCCCTGGAGGACAAAATATGCATTTGGGGGGGTCGTGCCCATTGGGACTTTTGATCAGTACGGTTAGGGCTACAGCATACCAAAAATTCAGACCAATCCGCTGAAACACAATTTTCAAACAATTAGTGCGGGGTCCTTTATTATAGAAAATTGAAAGACGAGTGTGATACGGAATCTGAGAGCAGTTTTGATGATTCATGTTCGTCCGATAGTGATTATTTATCATTAGACGTGCGTTTGGATCATTCGTATGCCAACCCAATTTAAAGCAATTCAATTTGTTGTAATTTTAATATAACTACCGAAAATGTGAACTGATTAGTTAGGAGACTGTAAAATAATACGTTATTTTATTTGAACGTGTATCATTTTTACTATCGTTACTTTTGGATCAACCTAGTAAATAATATTTATATACATCAGAAGAAACATGTAATATTTCATGTTAGGGAATCGTACAAACTAAACATTGCAACACACAGCTAAGGTTAACCAACTTAATAAATTAATAATGTAGTTTTTATAAGTAAGAATATAAACGCGTATAAACAAAATTTTGATATTAATAATCGCCAAACAAAAAGAATGTATCAATTAATTACGCCTTCGTTCCGCCAAAGTAAAGTGCAACGATCTTTCATAGGGCTTGGTGTACATTTCTATAATAAAATCCCAAAATTAATACGTGACTAGCCAGTAAAATCTACGAGTTTAATGGTTAAAACTAAGTTGGCGGGTGTCTATTATACTATCTACTACTTAAATGGTTTTTACCCAAAACGAATGTCATAAAAAGGTTGTATAATAAAAGCTATTGCATATTTCAAGAGATTTTATTAGTTATCATTTATATTAATATTTCGTCTAGTTGTGCAGGAGGCGCTATATTTCGTTGGTACCTTGCCCAATCAAGATACCATAACATACTCATTGTAAGTATGGCCACAGCAAACTACTGATCTTCTAAAGATGTATAGGGTACGTTATCCAGTGTTCAGGACTTATTCTGAATCTTTGTCAGTCACAAAACAGGCGATTAAGTAGTCCATATTCATATAGTATTGGTTTGCCAGAAATTGTAGCGAAACTGCGAAAACACATTCACCAAAACACAAGTACGAAATCGAATACAACAGTAAATTAAAATAACTGTGTGCGTGTCGATGAGTTTCAATAGTAAATAGGACTCCAAATAGGTACGCTGAAAATATTTAATAGAAAAATACAAAAAACCACGCGTAGAAACATGAAAGATCGATGACAAATATGACAGTACAGTGGTGTTATTTTTAAATACTATGGTTACCAAAATGACATTATTAGGGATTACATCATCTTTGTTGTCAATCGATTAATCGATGTCAAAATATTCGAAATGTAATTTAATAAAATTAGCGTAACGATTGAATGGTAATTCTAAATATATTACATAGTTTTAATATGTATGGAATACGAAAACATGTAAGAAATAAATTAATATTATAATTATAATTAACAAATAATACATAAAATATATTATTATATTCCATCAATCGATTATTATGAATCAATTCAATCGATTATAAAATCGTTTGTAATGAGGTAAATACTGTGAAAACTTTTTTGCATACAGAAAAAATACAGAATTTAGCTAACTTCACGTTGTAGAATTTAGGTGTCGGTGTGCGCGCGCATCGTAGAAATTCACTCTCATCATTTTTCACCATCGCGCCAAAAGAAGTATAACTTCAAAAATAATCACATTTCGTTAGCATTATTATAAGAATATCTTTCATACCGTTAGGCAGTTTCCTATCATAAAACATTCCGACCCTTGCAACCCTTACGTGATACGGCGGATTGTTGAGGAGGCCCCACGGCCGCGCGGCCCTGACGCTACCAGTGCGGTTAGGGTTGCCACATCGGGAAAGTATCAATAGAAGACTGAATAGGCTTTTCCTATGTTAGTGCGTTCTCCATCTTCAACTTCATCGCCACTTAACATCAGGTAGAATTGTTGTCAAGCAGTAACTTATTCCATGTAAAAAAAGATTGTTAGGATTTTTAGATTTTGGGGTCGTTGTCTCCCGATAAAGATTAAATAATAAATCAAAGTTATACTATCATCTCAATCCACAAATGTATGCCGAGATCAGGTCTTCTCTATAAGGCGGGTTCGCCATGTCAGCCCAATACGGACTGGCAGATTTCACACACTTTTTTAAACACTACGGAGAATGGTATTAACGTTTTCCCACGATGTCTTGTGCCAGCAAGCGACAATTAACTTCTAATTCGCCCATAATTTGAAAATAACAGTGCCTGTAGGATGAGGTATTAATAGGGTTTCAACGGGAGATAGATATTCTAGCAAATCGACTATCATAGTAAGTTATTTAGATTTGATGTGTTAATTTGTTAATGATAAATTGTTATTGATAAACGATATTTTGTAGCGATTCTGGACATTTAAGAAATATCAGTAATACTTCAGTATTTCAATTAGTTACCAGCCCTGGTTGCTACCGCTAGAGGCCATATTGCGTTATGCAAAGCGCGGGGTCGATATTCTATTAAGATAACGGTTTTATTGTGTCGTTCGCCATATTTTCGTCAGCGGCGAAAATCTGTCACTCTGAGATATGGGCGCGTCTTGGAAATTCTTAGAAGTGACCTGAAGTAAACTCTCTTGTGTTTAATAATACTGAAAATTCAAATTACGATAACAATTATGTTTTATTATTTCACGTGAGTGATACAGCGGAATTCACGCGCTATTCCATTAACTTCGATGTACAATTTTCATTTCGGTATTGAACACTACGTAGCCCATAAACATTATGATGCATAAAAATACGACACAAATGTTTGAAGATATCTTGTACTTACTTGTATAAAAGTTGTTTCGTTTTTTTAATTATTTCCGTACATACCCCACATCTCATTAGCCATCGTCATAAATACTTATTATTACAAAGTGTCACAGATGTAGTTGATGGTGCAAGGAACCACATAAATCTTGGGTCCTCTGAGAGATGTGTAGCCCCGCCAGCGCCACCTCGCCTTGCGAAAACCTGTCAACAAAAATATGAATAAAATAATAAGTGGAAGTGATTTGTAACAAATTGAAAGGAAGGCGGTTACGAGTGCTGCCATCTAGCGAGGGGCGGTGTAGCTCGGTTGTGAGTGATGGTTCCTTGAAAAATATAGGTAACATTGCAGAAATAACTATGAGTAACGTATTCAAACTGGTAAATAATATAAAAGTAGGGATCAACGCGAAAATTAATGTATTGTTGCGTTACTGACATAATAATTTTATATTGATCCAAAAAGTTCGTCTAGGAATTTTTTGAAAATTAAAATCTGGGTTACTTTAAATATACGAGTAATATCACTTTAAACGTTAAATCATAAGAGCTTAAGTAACATGATATGTTTTATGCTTATTACGATAATTTTGATACGTTTATTAGCTTTGTACGGTTGTAAAATTAAAAGCCGTCGGGGACAATTTATTACCTTCCTAATTCATCTTCTAAAAGTCCGCTCACAAATGCTCATGGACCGATAAAGAATTTATAACTACCTCGTGCATAACGTCTCTGGATTTCGTTAAATAACGCCCTTCTGACCTGCAAGTAATAACAAAACATTCTAGTAAAAAATAGCACCGTTTACACGCATTCCACCGCTCGCGCCAGTAACTTGCCCTTTCCCCGAAACCAAGAGATGGGAGCCAAGTGCTTAAACCTAAAACGTGACATAAATTACAAAAGCGCGCAGATGAGATCACGATGCAAACATTAGCATCGAACTTGTGAGTAGGTATCTGTTTTGTACCCAGTGAAGTGGAACAACAGTTCAAACGGCCATTCTGATTACGGTACTATACTATGCAATGCTCATCAGTATTAAGTTACAGATACAAACATGAATTTTACGTATTTTCTGGTTGATTTTTATTATTTGTGGTTTCAATATCTGTTAAAAAGTTAAAAAAAATAATAGGAAAATAATTTTAGTATTGTAAGAAATATATCCGCTGGAAAATTGTTTAATCTTTTTCTCTTTTACCGAACTCACAAACAAAAATAATGTAAGAAAACTTTGTCTGTAAATGATTTCAGTTGTACAAATTATCCTTGCCTTCATTCCCCGAAATTGTTCTGACAAAGAATGTTTAGCATTAATACTCGTATATTATTATATTCAAAAAATGTATTCGTATTTTCTTGTAACACATGTAGAAAATAAAATCTCTTTTGAAACACGAAATGTTCTGAAACAAGTAATAAAAAGATTGAGTAGACAAATACAATATCCGTGTCCCGTGTAGCCGACCAACTGTGTGCAGTCGCGCTGAAACTGCAACCCCGGCGGCCGCGCGGCCGGCGCATTGAGGTTCCGTCGAGCGCACGGAGCCACTTGCCCGAGCACTCGCGCCACTTGATACTGTCAAATGTAGCTCTTTTAAAAAATACCACGCTAGCAAGCTTTAATAGCGCTATACAGCATTTGGTATTTTTGTCTTTTGATATTATGTAGGTACTCACTCAGAATAAAAGTTATATTATTATAATAATTTCTTTTACAAACTAATATTTTAAAATATACCACGTTCTTAAAGAGCAACGCTGATTTTTTGTACAATTGATTTGGCCAAATTATAATTATGTCCACCGTCGTACCCACGATTTTAAAAGAAAGGATATATCAATCAGTTATCATTTAATTCACACGATAATTTGGTTAATTCCGCCCTTAATCAAATTCCTACCAGCTATAATGGGTCTCAGTGATGACGTCATGAGTTAGGCATGTGGGCAGTTTAAAAACGTTTACCTTCAATACGGATCCTAAACTGAGCGCATACCGCGAGCTATAATTGGTCATAAGTCGTAAACCAATCTGCGACGGTGTATCGTATCATGCCGTGGCTCTACACTCACGCCGCGCCGCGAACGAGCCCGAACTTCGCCGAATAGGGATGGTATTTGTAGATATATCATATGGTTATATATGGTATATCAGCTTAAATAGCTTTCAATTCGTGAGTGCAAACAGATTTGAATTTTTAGCCATTAAGTGTTCGTCTTCAATAGCGCTTCTTTTATTGTGTCTCTAATAGTTAGCCTTGGAAAATGAACTGCAGTAATTCGTACTTATCGCTGTTTCTTCTAATGTTATGACACTTATGACTTTAATTAATCATCTCATTGGCTCGTAAATTTAATACATAGCAGAATGCTTGAATTAGAACTCTTATGATACAGCGGTAATATGTTTTTTCAAAAAAACGAGTAGAAGAAAAGTTAACTATAGATAAATAGTTTGCCCATGTACATGTAAGTATAATGTTTATTTTATTATTGAACATATTTCTAAGTATAAGAATTGTAATTATGATATGTGATTTCAGTAGATGCTGAAATCAAAATAAAATACTCTACCAAAATTTATATAGCAAATATCAGACTCAAGTTTTTTTTTTCGTATTTTTTGAACTTTGTTTATCAATAAAAAATGATATTCGCCGAGAGACAATTGTAGCACAGACGCAAATAGCTAGCGGGTTAGTGTGTGGGTAACATTACAGTCCAGTATTTCAGTGCAGGTGAATGCACTGCCGCGCTATATATAATTGCGATCCTAGTGTGTGTGTGTGTGGTGTGTGTGTGTTTGTGTTACGAAACAGTTCACAATGTTTTATTAATAACGGAAAACATAGCGGAAATAGATATTCTTAGGACGGTCTGTATCCACTGTTTCTCGTACGCAACGTTTACCATAAACTACTGTACAAGTACAGAACTTTAAAAATTACTGTCAAGTTAGATGCAACACTTGCAAGTGCCTACATTAAGTGAAGATTCATATTGTTGACTAAAAAAACGAAGTAGGAACACCTTGTAGATTGGCTCATCGTTTCTGGAACCAAAAATGTAAAAGCTAGGTTTTTGTTAGGACCATTGTGAAATTACTCTACTACGGCAAGTAGTTTAAGTTTCTATCCATCCAGTATCCATTATTTCGTTCTTATCAGCAACAAAATACACCAATAGAAATTAGTCTCAATTCTCAATAGCAAATGACATAATCTTAATGATAATATATTGTAACTGTTCACTTGTAATGCATTGCCCCAAATCTTAACACCCTCGTTAGCATGCTCCCAGCTGACACATTTCACAGACAAGCTTCTCTTTTCAGGTAATTACTGGAGACCCTTCTCCCCTCTCTCTCTCCCCTCTCCCTCTCCGAGCAGCCTCTCTTTATGCAGGCACACGACCGGCGGCACATAACGTCGGACGGTACGGTATGTGACAGTTCCACCGTTTGTTACCGTTCGCAATGGTCGCGGATATTGCACATTTTTGTAACCCCACCGGTATTGTAAATGTTTGTTCTATTAGCTTTTATATTTTTGGGAAGCGAATTCTCTGTGGCGTGTTTCCCGTGTTGTCGCGACTGCAGCATATATTATGTATTCTTTAGGATTTGGTTTCTGGTTTGGAGTTTTAGCATATTTTATGAAGCTAACGCCCTAACTGAGAGTCACTAACGGTTACTTAAATCTCTCCTTAGTACATAATTTGTATGGTAATTCAATACTAAGGAGCGATTAAGTAACGTGACTCTGAGTTGGGGCGTTAATTACACACTACATGCTAATCGATATCGGTTGTCAATCTATGGAGTTGTTCCTTATGCCATTTCTTAAGGTCGTAGCTGACTTATACGACACCGCTCCCATCCAACCGAAGTATGAGAATTCAAATATAAACTTAAAATCGTGCTCTGTAGGTACAACTATTGAGTGGCAAGGTTGCGGTTAGCTTGCTTCCCGCGCGCGGGCTGCTAATTTTTGTTGTTACTGTAGGTAAACTAGGTACTTCCTGCTATCCTATCGATTTGAAATTACACAAATTGATTTGGTTCCGACGACCATGCATTTTTAAGACATTGGTGATACCTACTACCCTCAGGGTTGGCGACGACGGAACTCCTCAGCGGCCAGCAACACACACAAAATTTTAAAAGCTTGTTTTTAAAATTATTTATAAAATAATAATTTTATTTCATGTTATACCCATACTACTAAATGGAAAATGTATACCCCTAAGATATGACAAAGAAAATCCTGTGAAAGCAACGTGACAATGACAACACGGGAGTACCTTCATACTGTAAAATCGATAATTCATTATCGGACGCACAATAAAAATGCTACTATATTGTATTTGTAACGCGTGACGCGTGCCTTGTAAAGCTCCTCGCACACTGGAACGAGTTTCATGATTTCATGAGATTTAATATATTATAATATTTATAATTTTTATTTACCGTACAATTGACTCTGTACAGTTACTGATACGAAAGCTGTTGTAAGCTGATTACAGCGGAAAAATACTTTTTTGGCAACGCTCTAATTAATGCTCACTGCTCAAAGGTTAACTGCTAAATAATGCGCTAAGTCCGCTATATGTTATAATACTAAGTTTAAAGAAATTAAAAAAAAAAGGGTGCGTGTACTTTTGTACGCGCGTGAGAAGTTATACTTCTTTGACATGAAAAAAATCAAAAAACAATAAAAAAAACATTGTTCAAAATACAATATTCAAAAACAGCAATACTAAAAATAAAAATGAAATAATATTTTGAAATAATTTAATTTACGAATCTCTATAGCCAAACTATATGTGTTAAGCGCCATCTGTGATTAATTTTGTAGTATATTCTAATATTACTTTGCTACGTATCGTAATAGTTCTCGTAATAGAACATAGATGGTGTTTTTACAATTGCAAAAACATCAATTGTAAATCTTTTTTTTTCTGTTTTTACAATTGTAAAAACACCATCTATGTTCTATTACGAGAACTATTACGATACCATGCTGTAAAACCAGTTTTTGTGGGGGGAGGGAATAAAAGATTTTATTCAGTTCAGTTGAAGAATAATTTATTTTCCGACAGGCATTAAACTTTAATACAGATTAAGGAGAGAAAAAGAATGTGCTCCTAGTCCCAAAGACAAGTATCGATTACTATTTACTACTACAGTCCGTTCACAGTTATTTTACCTCTGACAAGCTGTCATTACCTTCCCATTAGATTAGCATTACTTGCTGTCAAGTGACGAGTGTTGCAAAAGTTCCCGATTTATCGGGAGATCTACTGATTTTGGTTATCGTCTCCCGATATCCCGTTTTAGCGACCGTTTCTCCCGATTTTTTGCATTTTCTACCAATGTAATATAATATTGAAAATTAAAATAGAAAATAGTGTTATAAATACAAAAAACAAAAGAAACTGAGTCGCTCAATGAAAATACAGAAGAATTTTGGGCAAACGTAGGTACATATTATAGCATAAAACGTGGTCATGGCTCACGAAATCGTATTCTAATATTTTTTCCAACTGAATCAATGATAGGTCTATTACACACAAAAAAATTAAAAAATACAAAAAACCCGACTGCGTATAAAACATGTGCGACATATTGAGGAAAAGTTTTGTAAAATGGATGGAAGCTTAGACGCGGAAATTGATAAAGGACCCCGCACTAATTGTTTGAAAATTGTGTTTCAGCGGATTGGTCTGAATTTTTGGTATGTTGTAGCCCTAACCGTACTGATCAAAAGTCCCAATGGGCACGACCCCCCCAAATGCGTATTTTGTCCTCCAGGGGGCACTTTCCCCCAAAGTCTATTTATTCGATTTCTTCGGAATCATTCTGAATTTTTAGTATGTTGTAATCCTAATCATGCCAAACAAGAGTCCCAATGGGCACAACCCCCCCAAATGCGTATTTTGTCCTCCAGGGGGCATTTTCCCCCCAAAGTCTACTTATTCGATTTCTGCGGAATCATTCTGAATTTTTAGTATATTGTAGTCCTAATCATGCCAAACAAGAGTCCCAATAGACACGACCCCCCCATATTGCGTGTGTTCTTCTTCCGGGGGCGCTAACCCCCCCCCCCCATGTTCTATTTATTTGATTTTAGCGAAATAATTCTGAATTTTTGGTATGTTGTAGTTCTAACCGTGGCAATCAAGAGTCCCTATAGGAACGAACCGTATTCCGTAGCGTATTTCCAACACCTGGAGAAAGAAAAACCCCCCAAAGCTAATTCATTTAAAACCTACATTTTTTCAATAACTTTCTGAGCGTTTTTTTCGCAAGGGGCAACCTCCCCCTACCAAGTTCATTCATGTGATATCAGTGGAATCGTTCCGAATTCTTAAGTATGTTGTAGCCCTAACTAACGCAATGTAAATCCCTAATGGGCACGATCTCTTAACTGCATATATTTATTCAGAAATCCTGAAAGTCCTTAATGCCCTATTTTTCGTGTGAACTTCAACGTTTTTCTTCATACTCAAAATCCAGATCTTGTTGTTTAAGATTTTTAGTGTTATTAAAGCTTTGGGGGGTTTTTCTTTCTCCAGATGGCGGAAATACGCCTACGGAATACGGTTCGTTCCTATAGGAACTCTTGATTGGCACGGTTAGAACTACAACATACCAAAAATTCAGAATTATTCCGCTAAAATCAAATAAATAGAACATGGGGGGGGGGGTTAGCGCCCCCGGAAGGAGAACACATGCAATATGGGGGGGTCGTGCCTATTGGGACTCTTGTTTGGCACAATGTACTAAAAATTTAGAATGATTTCGCAGAAATCGAATAAATACAGTTTGGGGGGAAAGTGCCCCCTGGAGGACAAAATACGCATTTAGGGGGGGTTGTGTCCATTGGGACTCTTGTTTGGCATGATTAGGACTACAACATACTAAAAATTCAGAATGATTCCGAAGAAATCGAATAAATAGACTTTGGGGGAAAGTGCCCCCTGGAGGACAAAATATGCATTTGGGGGGGTCGTGCCCATTGGGACTTTTGATCAGTACGGTTAGGGCTACAGCATACCAAAAATTCAGACCAATCCGCTGAAACACAATTTTCAAACAATTAGTGCGGGGTCCTTTATTATAGAAAATTGAAAGACGAGTGTGATACGGAATCTGAGAGCAGTTTTGATGATTCATGTTCGTCCGATAGTGATTATTTATCATTAGACGTGCGTTTGGATCATTCGTATGCCAACCCAATTTAAAGCAATTCAATTTGTTGTAATTTTAATATAACTACCGAAAATGTGAACTGATTAGTTAGGAGACTGTAAAATAATACGTTATTTTATTTGAACGTGTATCATTTTTACTATCGTTACTTTTGGATCAACCTAGTAAATAATATTTATATACATCAGAAGAAACATGTAATATTTCATGTTAGGGAATCGTACAAACTAAACATTGCAACACACAGCTAAGGTTAACCAACTTAATAAATTAATAATGTAGTTTTTATAAGTAAGAATATAAACGCGTATAAACAAAATTTTGATATTAATAATCGCCAAACAAAAAGAATGTATCAATTAATTACGCCTTCGTTCCGCCAAAGTAAAGTGCAACGATCTTTCATAGGGCTTGGTGTACATTTCTATAATAAAATCCCAAAATTAATACGTGACTAGCCAGTAAAATCTACGAGTTTAATGGTTAAAACTAAGTTGGCGGGTGTCTATTATACTATCTACTACTTAAATGGTTTTTACCCAAAACGAATGTCATAAAAAGGTTGTATAATAAAAGCTATTGCATATTTCAAGAGATTTTATTAGTTATCATTTATATTAATATTTCGTCTAGTTGTGCAGGAGGCGCTATATTTCGTTGGTACCTTGCCCAATCAAGATACCATAACATACTCATTGTAAGTATGGCCACAGCAAACTACTGATCTTCTAAAGATGTATAGGGTACGTTATCCAGTGTTCAGGACTTATTCTGAATCTTTGTCAGTCACAAAACAGGCGATTAAGTAGTCCATATTCATATAGTATTGGTTTGCCAGAAATTGTAGCGAAACTGCGAAAACACATTCACCAAAACACAAGTACGAAATCGAATACAACAGTAAATTAAAATAACTGTGTGCGTGTCGATGAGTTTCAATAGTAAATAGGACTCCAAATAGGTACGCTGAAAATATTTAATAGAAAAATACAAAAAACCACGCGTAGAAACATGAAAGATCGATGACAAATATGACAGTACAGTGGTGTTATTTTTAAATACTATGGTTACCAAAATGACATTATTAGGGATTACATCATCTTTGTTGTCAATCGATTAATCGATGTCAAAATATTCGAAATGTAATTTAATAAAATTAGCGTAACGATTGAATGGTAATTCTAAATATATTACATAGTTTTAATATGTATGGAATACGAAAACATGTAAGAAATAAATTAATATTATAATTATAATTAA
>CAWVQL010000229.1:0-34387 GCA_963932265.1 Thymelicus lineola | reverse complement strand
AAATGTTCAATGACTTTTTGGCATGTGATAGTTTAATACAAAATGGAATCATAGAATCTTGAAAACTAAATTAATATTTTAGTTTATTTTCCTAAATAAGGAGAGATATAATTATTATAATATACATAGTATCCCGTAAGTAGGGCTCACCCATAGAGAGCAGTTTGAAATTGGGCCTACCGTGTCAACATGACCTTGGTAAGTGTCACCGTTTTCGAGATTTTGATCTTTTTTAAATTTCCAAAATTCGGGATCTTTACCCTACTTTTTCTTACTGAGTTCACAAATAAGCAGATATTTTAATATATTATATATTTTTTCTTAGAGCTCTCAGATAGTTGCTTTATTATTAGTAGTATATAATCCCGTTCAATTAATTATTGTTACCGCCTACCACACCTTCTCACCTATACCATGGGTTAACTGGGAGAGAATGCCCCTTGGTATTAAGTCCGCCCTTTGTAAGCCTAGTTTGTAGGTTTTACAATAAAGATTATAAATAAATAAATAAATAAATATAATTTTGTTGAAATTATTAGGGAATGCTGTGAAAATAACGTGTACTATGGGTGTTTTTGTTTTATTTTCTTCGACACAATTTTGACGCGAGATGATTGAAAAAAGATGTACTGGGCATGGAACGTATGGGACAGTTTAAAAACTAAATGGTTTTTGTTCAAAATTACGTTCCCTTAAATTAATAATCTAATGAATATTTCAAGTAATGATTAAAAAAAGCAAAGCAAAGCAACAACCCATAATTGTCCCACTGCTGGGCTCGGGGTCTTCTCTCACAATGTGAGGGGTACAGGCCATAGTCTACCACGCTGGCCAAGTGCGGATTGGTAGACTTCACACACCTTTGAGAACATTATGGAGAACTCTCAGGTGTGCAACATCAGGTGAGTGAAACCTTTCCTCACGATGTTTTCCTTCACCGAAGCAAGTGATAATTAAATTGTAATACGCACATAATATTTGAAAATTAGAGGTGCGTGCCAGGATTTGAACCCGGGCCCCCGCGTTTGGGAGACCAACGTTCTAACCACTAGGCTATCACTGCTATAAGTAAGTAGCAAGTAATGATTAATTTCCGATATTTCAACCTTTTAAGGAAATTTTAAATTACCTCAGAATTACTTGAAAAATATTGTTTATTCAATAAATAATTCTTTGAAGTCCCTTAAATATTTTTTTTGGTAAAATTGAATTTGAATTGTAAATTAACAACATAATGTCCTTTTAATTATATTATTAACCGACTTCAAAAAAAGGAGGAGGTTCTCAATTCGACTGTATTTTTTATGTTTGTATTTATCCTCATTTACAGAAACTTGGAATCCATGGTCTTACCATGTTATGGGAGATACCAGCTCATGTCATTAGACATATGCCGGAATTAAGAATATTGGATCTACGCGGGAATGGATTAAGACACTTGAAACACAGTACTTTAGCTGAAACTTTGAGTCTGGAGAAAGTATACTTAAGTGGTAAGTGTCATGGATTACTGTTAATTTATGTTTGATGATTTGACAGTTGCAGGATTGTGGATATAAAATTACAGAACGCCCGGTGGTAGCCAGTTGGAAGGATGACAACTCGTGGTATAATCTAAAATTTTAACAAAAAAATAATCGACTTCAAATGAAGTACATCCAATAAAAAAAGAATCATCGAAATCGGTTGGCGTGACATTGAGTTATTCGCCCATTTATCGCGCACATACTTTATGCAAATTTAAGATTTATATGCTTTTGACATGGATGCCATTGTCAGATCTCGCTCAAATTTAAGTGGAACCACACGACAAGCACCAGCTTTTGATTAAAAAAAGAATCATCAAAATCAGTTCACCCAGTCCAAAGTACTGAGGTAACAAACATAAAAAAAACTACAGTCGAAATGAGAACCTCCTCTTTTTTTTGAAGTCGGTTAAAAATTTCTTAAAAACCTTCTTGCTATAGGCACGTTAAGCCGTTGGTTCCGGTACACACCAGTACCATATACATACCAGTATTTAAACAATATCGGACACCTAGGCCGCGGCATTAAAATTTCCGAAACTTAGTAAACGTTACCGATTTATTACTGGACCAGTGTGGAGTGCAACGAATTGGTCAATTGTGTAGAACCCGGGCCTTGCAAAGGTCTCCTAATGGGTTAAAGCCAATTCAAGCTTTCAGAAGAATCTTTATAACTATTGCTCTTAATATAAAATTGTTCAAACATTAATTACAACCCGTTTTCTTCTTGGTGAATTTAACTGTTGCCTGTAATCGGTTAACTTTACAAATCGGGACGTCTGTTTGTTTTATAATAACACAGAATGTTTTAACGTATTTTTGTTCTCTCTAAATAAGCATTACTGTTGCTATATGTATAAGCTAAAATAAGGCAAATTTTATTACTGTTATTGCATATCCCTTGTAGAATATTGGTCTTGGTATCATCGAATTCCCGCCAAAATTCGTACGCCGTTGCGTTCGCGCCTTCAAAAGGCGAACTAGTGCTGCCACCTAGCAGCCTTCTTCAAAAAAAACTCCCGTACGAGCAACGAACGTGTCCGCCCGTGCTCCGCGACAAATTATCAAAAATTAGTCTCAAAATCAACCTAGTGCATTGAGTGTGCCTGAATTCAGTAATTGTGAACTGTGTGCGTGTGTGACGAAACAAATTTTCAAGAACTCAAGTCCTGGGACATTACTACCTAATCTAGAAATCTACGACACGGCGTGGCGGGCGGTGAGTAGTTTATTTCCAAGACCGATCCTCTTCAGTAATCAAACATTTTTGGTCTTTCGAGCCGCGATAGCATTTTGGTTTTGAACCGGGGTCGCATTTGGTCATTTTACCAAGCAATCGGTTGGGAATTCTCCACTTACGACGCCAATAATAACCTGGTATTAGGTATTACATTTTACTTATTTGCACACTGTACTTACACAGCGGCATACATATTTTTCGGTCAATAAGTGCATAAAACTAACCCTGTATCAATCATTCATCATAAATATCTATTATTCAAAGAAATATTCAATTCTTCAATTGCGTAATCATTATAACGTTGAGAGGACGCAATTGGGTCATTGTCAAATTTTGCGCAGGTAACCGTCACAAAAAATGATAAACTTACAAAAATATAAAAATACTCAGATTTGACTTTTCTTAGCATGTATGCCTGTTAAAACAATTGAATTTTGTCTGTTAGACTTGGCCGAGATATTTAACGAATGATTTATGATTTATTCCACATTTTGTGGCTTAGGGTGTAAAAAAATACAACTCTGTTATCATAACGTTTTAATTTTTATTATTAAAATAAACTATTCAGTCCCAAATATTTTGCCATTTATGATAATTACAGTTTTTATCTTGTAATAAAAATTACATTCAGAACATTTTTTTTAAGTTTAACAACATATTTTTTTAAATTCTAAACAACTCTGTTACTTTTTGAATTTGAATAATATTAAATTCTACCTAACTACTTTAAATATTTATATATTAACTGCTAACAATAAGGTATAACCGTATAAATATGTAACAAATGAACGTATTTTTATGTTACCGTATTATATTACTAACTTTTCATAAAAATCTTAAGTATGTCCTTTAAATCTTTGGGACAGAAAAGTAACAGAGTTGTAACACTGTAACATAGTTGTTCTTTTTTTGGATCTTACTTGACTAAATTGCACTCGGTTGAGCTTGAGATGTTAATAATGTAAAGATAAGCTTCAATATAAATCATAATTAACTTTATGACTGGTATTTACCGATCTATTATTAACATTATAGAAACAAAAATCAAATATTCTTGAAAGAGTATCTGGTAAATGAAAATTGCTCATTTCTCAAATATGTCTAGAGCAGTATGAAAATCGTAGTATATTATTTTACCTTTACAGACTTTTTTAGGTTCTGGAACAATAGCAAGTAAATTATCAAAATACACATAAGATAAATCAGACTCACTAACTTAAATTTTGTTACAGTATGATCGATTGACTTAAAAAACATAATCTTAATCTAACCATCTTCTTCTACTTCAGATAAGCCCTTACCCAGATATACGTAGTTCTGTTTTTACTTAGTTTTATCTTAATCAAGACACAAACGTCTTGGTTTATTTTATTAACGTGAATTTTCCTTCTCGATCAAATCATCGTCATTTTGCTTTGATGTGCTTGGTTATTCTGCCAAATTAGTGCTAGAAGGTTTTTCTTTCAGTGACATTAGAGGGGCATCATCATCGGAGTCTGAGTTGTAGACAATGTTGTAAAAGCCTTTTGCTTGCTTTTGAGAAAGATTGCTAATATCGGACAGAAAATTGCTGTCGCAAATGGAAGGAGTTGATTGTTGGATGGAAGGGTTGAATGGAAGGAGTGCTTGGTATTCATTAAAGAGCAAAAACCGCACTGACAAAAACAACTCAAATTCCTATGCTTTAGAACTCCAGCCTTTTCAGTGAAAACTTGATGGACTTTCATGGTTCTTAATAATGACACGGTATGCTCCGGGATATGATTTGAAATCTGTTCAATATTTCCATTGGTTATCAGATGTTGTCTCACTTTTTTACGTATGTAACATTGGTTCACAGCAAGACATTATTCAATGATTTGTGTTTCTTGCCTAGAACATTGAACAGCCTTCTCTTCAATCTTCTGAATAGCAAATTTCTCTTTCCGTTTTTTGACAATTTCGTATCGTTTTTTAATAGTATTTGATAAAATATCATATTTCTGTTGATTTGCTTGACTGTCATCTTCAATTTTAGATTTCTTCCGTTTTTCTCTATTATATATTTTTTATACTTTTCTTATCTCTTGTTTATTGCTTCTAATTGTTTCTTGAATTTTATGTAATCTCCCTAATAACTTCGATCTGTTTCTTTTTACTAACTTTCTGCTGCGAGAAACTGCTGATGTGATAGAGCTAGGAGTATTTTCACGGAAAATAGACAGCAGGGGTGCAGACAAACGACGTTCAGTATTGGAATAACTTGATCTTGACCTGAAGGGGTTGGACTATTTAAACGAGAAGGTGAGGACTCTGGGGTATGCATAACAATACAGAGCACTCTGGCCTTATCTTTCAAAGCTTATAAATTCTAGAAAAACCGATTATTACGAAAAATACAGTTTGATACTTAAATAAAATTCAAGTCAAAGTTAAAGAACTCAACTCTGTTACTTTCTTAACAACTCTGTTACAAGGCACCGGTAACAGGGTTGCGCAGTAACAGAATAGTAAATTTTACGTTCCATAACACATAAGTCATAAAATAAAGCGTAAAGTACACTTTTTCTTTTAAATTTAGAATATTTGCCTCTTTGACAATATATTGAATCTAAAATAATGAAAAATACGTTGATTTAAATACGTAATTAGGTGGGTAACAGTGGAGATGCACAATAAAAATACGCAGCCTGTTCAACGCCTCGCGGTCGACTAACACCTCCTATACTCCACCTTCCGATCTAACGGTCAACCACGATTAATGCAGACATATCATCCAAACTAATACAAACTCTAAACAACTCCATCTCTATTTTAAATTGTGATTTACTCAGTAACATAGTATCCCAAACATTTTCACTTATAACGCGGGACAAAGTTTAAAAAAAATGTTATTAATTAAATTTTGATACTTACCGCTTTTAAGACATATTTTATAAATATTAATAATACTCTGTTTATATTAATAATTTATTAAAGGTAGGTTGACATAGTATAAAAAGATATTATTTGATCTTTTTTATAATGGAGTGCTAGCAGGGACACATAGACTTTAAAAGGAAAACCATTCTGTTACCAAAAAAGACCACAATGTTACTTTAAAAAAAAAACTCAAAATTTAAAAAAGAAGTATTGATTTTAGTAATCAACGTTTATTAATATAATGTATTTTGTAATTATTGTAAAATTTGTAAGAGCTTATGTAATTATTACTTATAAAAAAATAACACAGTTGAGGGACATGTTTACCTGCGCAAAATTTGACAATGACCCAATTACAGGTTTCGAGCGTACGCGCTTCGCGCTCTTTTGTAGTTACCTACCTTCGTGTTTATTCATTTTAATAAGCGATGGCGAAAAATCCTAAATCGGAACAAGATTTCCACAAGATATTGTTACCACACATAGTAACAAAAGAATTATATTTTACTCGTATTCAATCTTTGTATGATTTATCACTAGACGTTGGAAATAGTCCTGAATCTCGAGAGAACTTCTGTTTACGTCTTAAGGACATTGAGTCATGGCGCAGTTTGTATGAAACGGCTGTTCACGAAATGATAACGTTGAAAAGAAAGTACGACACTGAATATGTTCCTTCATACAGTGACATTGAAAGTTTCGATCAACTGTACTATTCCATCAAATCGGTAGCATCAACTTGCATCGATATGTCCAATAATAAACATTCCATTGAGTCGAAAGACAAGTCTAGTGTTCAAGTAAAACCTAGGTTACCTAAATTAGAAATTTTTCATTTTGATAGTTCGCTTGAAAATTGGCCTACGTTCCGTGATACGTTTATGACTTTAATTAATAATAACCCGGATTTAGCCGACATAGAAAAGTTTTATTACTTGTTGTCATCTGTTAGCGGTCCTGCGTTAACTATCGTCAAATCGTTGCCAGTGACATCTGAGAACTATTCTATTGTTTGGGATACGTTATTTAAGCGGTATGAGAATAAGCGAGCGTTGGCTACTATATACCTAGATAAATTATTTAACTTCAAGCCGTTACAGAATGAATCTTTTACGTCTCTTAATTCATTTTTACAAACTTTTCAAGATAGTGTTAGGGCACTTAACTTACTGAACATAAGCGAATTGTCGGAATTCATACTATTTTATATTTCAATACGTAACTTAGACCCTGTTACTAGGCGGGAGTTTGAACAGTCCACTCAACAAGATAAAATTCCAACTTTCAAGGAACTAATTTCATTTATCGAAAATCGTGTCCGTATACTCGAAATGTCCGATTGTAAAATTATTTCTAAATTCAATAATAGTAGTAAACAGAGTCAATTTCAGGTAAATGAGAGATCTATGCATTCAAAACAAACTGTTTCAAATAAATATAATGTTCGTAAGCCAACATTGTCGTCGTCAGCTGTTATCAATGTTAAATCTAAAGGAGATTACACACAGTATAAATCTAAAGGTGACTGCACACAGTATAATAATTTTAAAGATTGTTTATATTGCAAAAAATTACATTCAATTTATCGATGTCCAGATTACATTGACCTTTCACCTTCTCAACGTTTGCAAGCTATTACTAGGTTGAAATTATGTGAAAATTGTTTGCGGAGTAACCATACTGTCAACGAGTGTCCCTCTTTGGTTCGTTGTGCAGTATGTAAGAAAAATCATCATCATACCTTGCACATGGATTCAAATTCAAATAATGATAATTCAAATAACGCGGTTTCGTTAACGTGCTCGGCGACATTGACTGTTTTGCTCGGTACTGCTGTTATACACGTCGCAGATCGTTGGGGCAAGTACCACGCCGTACGTGCTATAATTGACAGTGGGGCTATGACTGGGTACATTACTCAAGAATGTGCTGCGCGCTTAGGCTTAGCTCGCCGTCGATGCCATTTTCAACCTGTCGGGTTAGGTGGTAACGCGGTTCAAGAATTCGGCTTAACCACGTGTAAAGTGAAGCCCACAAATCGAGCGGGTCCTGTCTTGTCGACTGATACAGTCATTGTCACAAAAATTACGGGTCATTTACCTACCATGCCTTTACCTGAAAGGGTGGTTGGTAATTTTAAAAATTTATGTCTAGCCGATCCTTTCTTCTATAAACCGGGTCCTATCGACATGTTATTAGCGGGTGACTTATTCCCTTATATTTACGAAGGCAACAGGATTCTACCACAGAATAGTGGTATGCCAGTAGCTTTGAAATCGATTTTCGGTTACGTCATAGCAGGTCAGACTGTGCTATCTCAACATTCGAATCAGTCTGCGCCCTCTATCGTTCAACCAGTGAATCAACAAAGCGCGTGTGACCAGACTGTGCTGTTTCAACATTCGAATCAGTCTGCACAAATTCCCTTTCACCCAGTTGATCAAAATGATGAATATAATTCCTTTTGCGGTGTTTCGATACACTTAGATCGTATTATGAGTTCCTTCTGGGACTTAGAAAATATACCAACCGAGGTGCCTCAAAACCCGGATGACGTGTTAGCGGAGCAATTATTTTCAAAAGAACATAGACGTGACAGCTCTGGTAGGTATATTGTCAAGTACCCAATGCGTCCTCTTGCAGAACTTGGTGATTCGCGTCAAATCGCAATTCGCCGACTTATCAATTTAGAATCAAAATTAGAGCGCGAAAGTGCCTGACTTAAGGTTGAATATCACAACTTCATGCGTGAATATGAGTCTCTCGGACACATGACTTGTCTAGGTGAAATACAAAATGTGAATTCGAAATATATCATTCCTCATTTCTGTATTGTGAAACCTTCAAGTACTACCACGAAGTATCGTGTAGTGTTCGATGCCTCATGTAAAACCAGTAACGGTAATTCATTAAATTCAATTGTCTTACCAGGTCCTAAACTTCAAGCTGATTTAAATCAGTTAATCATACAATTTCGACTGAAAGAAATTTGTTTGTCTGCTGACATTGCTAAAATGTACAGACAAGTTAACTTGGACGAAAGTCAACGACCATATCAACATATTTTATGGCGTTATTCTTCTAACCAACCTATACAGGTTTATGAACTGAACACTGTGACTTACGGTGTTGCCAGTAGTCCTTATTTAGCAATCAAAGTGCTACAAACCTTAGCCAATGATGAAGCGGCTTCCTTTCCTGTAGCTGCTGAGATTCTTAAAACAGCATTTTTTATGGATGATTTTCTATGGTCTGTAGATTCTGTTGAAGAGGCTATTCAGCTTCAAGAAGAATTAATAGCGCTGTTAAAATCTGGCTGTTTCTTATTACGTAAATGGTCCAGTAACTCTTCACAGGTGCTTGAGCATTTGCCTGATGATCACAGAGAGACCCCATTATCGTTCGACGACGAGAAAAGTCATGCTATTAAAGTTCTTGGTCTGCAGTGGTTACCGGCTACAGATAGTTTTACATTTTCGGCTCAGCCTCCGAACCCTGTGGTAACTAAGCGCATTATATTGTCTCAAATTGGTCGTCAATTCGATCCGCTGGGATTTGTGGCACCTTGTGTGTTCTTTGCTAAATGCTTAATGCAGAAGATTTGGTCCCAAAAGCTAGGCTGGGATGAAAGCTTGCCTGCAGAGCTTGAGTCACAGTGGCACTCTTATGCCCGTGAACAGAGATGCCAGAGTGGCTTAACGGCCCAAATTGGCTTTATAATGACACTTCACACTGGCCTATAAAATCCATCGAAGAGTTCAAGGATGAAAGTCCTCCTGAACTAAAACCAGCTAGTCACGGCTTGGTAGCAACGCAATCCGTTGACTCAAATTTTCTTTATTCACTAACGGAAAAATATTCTTCTTACAATAAACTCATTAATATTGTAGCATATTGTTATTTATTTTTAGATAACATTAAATTCCGTAAGCAGCCTGCTAAAAAGAAATCTCTTTCAATTTTTCATATTCGAAAAGCGCAAGCTAGTATAGTCAAATCTGTACAACAACAACATTTCTCCGATGATATTGTTGCCTTGTCCAAAGGAGAGAAATGTAGTTTACCCCTTCGAAAGCTTAATGCTTTTATAGATTCAGAACAATTCCTCAGGGTGGGGGGTAGGCTATCTCAATCCAACTTGCCTTTTCATATAAAACATCCATTACTTCTTCCAAAGAAGTCTAATTTTACTAATATATTAATTGATCATTATCATAAATTACATTTGCATGTAGGTCCTCGTACACTTCAAAGCATTCTCAGTCAGAAGTATTGGATAGTATCTGCTCGTAGTGCTATTCGTTCTCGCACAATTAAATGCATCGCATGTTTTCGTGCTACTCCTTCTATTAGGCAACCCATGATGGGTGAATTACCTAAATTTCGTTCCGAAGATATTCATGTTTTCCATACAGTAGGCATTGATATCGGAGGTCCCTTTTACATCAAAGAATCGACTCGTAAAAATTCTCGCATCACTAAAGCATATTTGTGCATATTTGTGTGCTGTGCAACTCGGGCAGTACACTGTGAAGTCATATCATCCTTAAGTACTGAATGTTTTCTAGCATGTTTTGATCGATTTACTGCTAGACGAGGCCTCTGTCATTCTGTTATATCTGACAACGGCACAAACTTTGTTGCTGCTGGTCGGTATATCGCTGAAGTATCAAAATTCCTTCGTTCAAATGTCAAAGAATTATCTAATAAATTCCTATTGCGTAATGTGCAGTGGAAATATAATCCTCCGACAGGTAGTCATTTCGGTGGTATATATGAATCCGCTATAAAAATGGCAAAGTTACATTTAAAACGGACAGTTGGCTCCAGAGCTTTAACTTTCGAAGAGCTCAGCACTGTATTCGTACGTGTCGAAGCTGTGCTTAATTCTAGACCTCTGTGTTCGTTGTCAAGCGATCCTAACGAATTCCAAATTTTGACTCCGTCGCATTTTTTAATAGGCCGCGAATTACTTACTGTACCAGAGTACGAAATTACAGAAGTTTCTAATTCTCGTTTAAATCGTTGGCAACTAGTCCAACAAATTTCACAATTATTTTGGAAAAAGTGGAAGCAAGATTATTTGCACTTACTTCAACAACGTCAAAAGTGGTTCAATAAATGTCAAAACATTAATGTAGGTGATCTTGTTCTGATCAATTCTGATAATTTATCACCTCTGCAATGGAGTCTTGCTCGCGTTACTAGCTTACATCCTGGTCCTGACGGTATAGTTCGCGTAGTAACCGTCCGGACACAGAATTCGGAATTTACTCGACCATTGGTTAAGCTAAGTCCACTGCCTCTGCAGGAGGATTCAGCTTAATAGGTACACACTACACACATATCATTTTATTTTATATCTTCAATATAATTTCAAGTAACATAGTATTTTATTATTATTGCATACATTATAAGTTCAATTTAACATACATTATATATCTAATTATAGTTTATACAGTCCGCTCTCTAACAAATAATATTATATTTTAAATTTCAGTTATGTACTAATTATTCAAAGGTTTTCAATTGGTATCGTAACTGGGGAAATCCTAACGGATTTCGGTGGGGGGAATGTAGAATATTGGTCTTGGTATCATCGAATTCCCGCCAAAATTCGTACGCCGTTGCGTTCGCGCCTTCAAAAGGCGAACTAGTGCTGCCACCTAGCAGCCTTCTTCAAAAAAAACTCCCGTACGAGCAACGAACGTGTCCGCCCGTGCTCCGCGACAAATTATCAAAAATTAGTCTCAAAATCAACCTAGTGCATTGAGTGTGCCTGAATTCAGTAATTGTGAACTGTGTGCGTGTGTGACGAAACAAATTTTCAAGAACTCAAGTCCTGGGACATTACTACCTAATCTAGAAATCTACGACACGGCGTGGCGGGCGGTGAGTAGTTTATTTCCAAGACCGATCCTCTTCAGTAATCAAACATCCCTGAGTTATACTGCGGGGCTCCCAATTCAATTAAGTTGAGCCTCATACTGATTGAAATAAATGATCGTTGTGAAAATACTGTTTCAATATGGTTTCAATTAAATTATGTGGCTTAGTGGCTTCCTACCTACGATATGAGTGGTCCCGGGACTCCCTAGTCCTCCCGGCTGGGGCGGGTATTTAGGGTCTACGCACAGTAATGGTCGTAGCGCACATATCAACTCGGAAAGGGATCGGCACCGGATCGCCTCGCCGTCAACCTAACGTAAGCTCGGCTACGGCTAGGCGACGCCGCGCTTACGGCTCGCCGGCCGCTGGTTGACGGAATGAATGACAGCAGTTCGCCGACGCAGCGGTAGCCGCGGTGCCGCGGCGCGGGGCGTGCACGAGGAAACGGAAAGTCGACGGATAGCGTACGGTGAGACGTAAGCGCGGGTACGGCAAGTCGTCCACGCACCGTAAGCTTGTCTCGAGGCGAGGCGATTACGTTACGGATCCGATAAGTGTGCTTTACAGTAGGGAGTTTCATACAAAGAATACTGACATACAAGAGTTGATACGTTTACGTTCCGTTTACGAGTTGATATGTGTGCTATGACCATTATTCAGCGCTATTCGCGTTTCGCTGAAGCTCTGCTTCTATCAGCCGCGCGTAAGAATGTGTGTGTACGCTTGTAGTTGTATCCGATGCGTATTTCCATACGTCTCTGAAATGGCTGAACTAATTTTGACGGGACTTTCACTGGCAGATAGCTGACAAGGAGTAACTTAGGCTACTTTTATTTTAGGAAAAAAATAGTTTTAGAAAAAAAACGCGATAAGAAGTTCGCCGGGTCAGCTAGTTTATTAATATAAATTATTATGAACATAAGTATTATTATTTTTCGGTCTAGTTTATTTATTTTTCTAGGCATCGGTAATGCCTTTGGTATTGTAACTGATGTTCATGACGACGGACGGTGCCCACTTACCATTCGTTTTTCACATAAATATGTATCTAAGTATTTATGACAATTTTCATTTCATAGACAATCAATGGGACTGCAGCGATGGAGGTCTGGACTGGCTAGCTATGCAGCAGGATAACAGCACAATAAGAAGGCGGATAGAAGACTATTATCAGCTGGTTTGTCACCAACAGCTGTACAGAGGAAAACCACTGCACAAAGTCATGGATATTATACGGGTGAGTTGGACAGCTACATTAATTATTATACTTTTGATGGTGCTTCTTTTTCATTTAAGTAAGTACTCATCCACAGTGTAAGTAACCTTTGTCTAAAAGTTGAGATTGTATTATACATTGAATGTGCATTTCACCTATCTACTTACATCTTTATGGTCGTAGCGCACATATCAACTCGGAAAGGGATCGGCACCGGATCGCCTCGCCGTCAACCTAACGTAAGCTCGGCTACGGCTAGGCGACGCCGCGCTTACGGCTAGGCGACGCCGCGCTTACGGCTCGCCGGCCGCTGGTTGACGGAATGAATGACAGCAGTTCGCCGACGCGGCGCGGGGCGTGCACGAGGAAACGGAAAGTCGACGGATAGCGTACGGTGAGACGTAAGCGCGGGTACGGCAAGTCGTCCACGCACCGTAAGCTTGTTTCGAGGCGAGGCGATTACGTTACGGATCCGATAAGTGTGCTTTACAGTAGGGAGTTTCATACAAAGAATACTGACATGCAAGAGTTGATACGTTTACGTTCCGTTTACGAGTTGATATGTGTGCTATGACCATTCAAGGTTAACATCATGTAATAGTGATTGATGTAGTGAAACAAAAGATAAACGTGTGTGTGTTGTAGCTCGGTCGGTACAGATTTTTTGGTTGATTTGTAAGGGCATAATGTATCTATAGTTTAATATCATTGGATAACATAAATATAAACATTATGCTCATGACACGCGAGTACTATTGGAGCACGCAGCTCACAGACCACATACCCTACATTAGCACTCAGCAGATCTTCGTGTAGCACTCGCTATACACATACTCGCTTATTTGCATGTAGTCTACGCCTATAATAATTATAATGACATTAAGAAAATTTCCTATTGGTTTAAATATGATATGTTAAAAATAATGTTTGTTATGTTGGCGTTCAATAAATAAATAAATGAATGAATGAATGAATGAATATTTATTTATTCACTTTCACAAATTAATACAAAATAAGTTCACAGTTAGTACACATACTATAATAGTGCTTTGTGAAAGTCTGGTGCCTGATGTAGATTACAAGTACCTGAGTTATAGGTCATCAGTGCCCTCCCGCAGCATAATTAACGAATGGTACTTACGCTTAATGTTCGTGAGGTGACATTTTTTATTTTATTACAAATATATTTACTAATAGCTAATTATTGTAGATTTATTACAACCACTAGATTCAGCTAAGTGTGTGCATGTGAGTGTGTGAGTGCGTGTGTGTGTGTGTGTGTGTGTGTGTGTGTGTGTGTGTGTGTGTATGGTGTGTATGTGTTGTGTGTGTGTGCGTGTGTGTGTGTGCGTGTGTGTGTGTAGTTTGCGTGTATGTGTGAGTGATTTAGTCATTTATAAGTATGCATATATGTATAGACTTTATAAATAGGTACATAGTCATAGACAGATCCAGAGAGAGATTATGTAACAGGTTGATAAGATATTTTTTTTTTACACAATAAGATTTTGACTATAGTTATAGTTATGCGATGAAATAAAATTCATAATAAGGAATGTAGCGATACGTGGTCACTGTGCGCTTACAGAGGTGATAGTTTAGGGAGTAAATGTTGATAGGGGATAAATGTTTAATCTATTATATAAGAATGACCCTCGATGGCAGAAGAATTTGCGAGACAGGGAAGTGTTGAGAGGATTAGATGGACATACAGTACCTTTTCTCCTTTTGTTCTTTACGAGCTTGGAGTAAATATAAGAACAATCCGCACTGGAGCAGCTTGGTGGAGTATGCTCTAGGCCTCCTCAAGAGGAGGGATCCGTGCCCAGAAGTGGGCCATTAATGGGCTGTAACCAGCAGCCAGCCAATGCAACTGGAAAAACACATTACTAATTTAAAATTTTATCCGAAGGGAATTTACAATTCAATATCAGATTTTCGATAGGTATCATAATTTCATTCATAAAATCCCGTAGGTAACCCACTCGTATTTACTTTGAATGTTTTAATGGGCGTAAGAAAATACAAAGTTTGGATAAAGCGTAGAAAGTGGAATAAACTTTGTATAATAATTACGATAGCCAAATATTTACGATAATATCTAAATTGTAAATACTTAAATGTTAACTAATTTAATAATTCCGTTTTCCGTCATCACAGCTGCTTGAGTCTACCTTAAGTCAACTTTGAGTATAAGGACAACAAATAAAGTTACAACAATGCGTCGGTAATGCCTTTAAGGTTGGATAATCAGGTGGTTTGCCTGAACTTTTGTCGGCTAGATACATAAAAAAGGAGTATAGATGGCACCAATGAATATGGGCTTAAGTAACAATTTGCACATTTTCATATTATTACTATTTTCTTTTGTCTTTGCAGCCGTATTTTTATTACCTCATAAGGATTATGACGACATATAGCTGCACTAAGAATCTAATAATAAGATACATGACTGTAAATGAGTTGGCTATATTAGGCGCTTTGTGTCATACGAGCATGGCTATGCAATAAGAAATAATCCCTGTTGACAGTGCAAACGGTATGGTGTTGATAAAATGTCTGAAAATAGCTCAATAATCAAGTTTATTGATGGCACTAAAAAAAACTAATAAGTGTTAACTGATAAAAATGGCGGAACGTCGAATGATCTAGCTTATCAACGAATTTATTAATGTTTACATTTTTAGGCGATGAACCCATATGAATTTTTGATGCATGTTTATACAAACTTGCAGCAGGATCTTGATCTATAGCAACGGCCTCCGCTATGTCACGGTAACCATTGGGCGTTTTTCCATTAGCCAGCCCGGCACCGGCACGGCACCGGCATGGCCGTGCACCGGCACCGGCGCCGGGGTTTCGTTTTTCCACTGCGCCGGTGTCGATGACGGTTTACGCCCGGTGAGTGGTACAGTACTGACACGGACTTCAGCACGACGACACGTAAAGTGTAATTTACGTTTAGATGTAACAATGGTATCGTCAAGCCGTCGACTATATTTGTTATATCTTTTACATCTACGACGCCAAAGACTGTAAGCGAACCAAAAACCAAATACGAGTCCCTCCGCTCCGCGCCTTCCTACCCGCCCCGCGCAGTTGTACACTCACACGGCTACAATTCACATAAATATGCAATACACATGCAATTTTGCCGGGCCGGCACTGGTGGGAAGCTTGCTTCCCCGGCGACGGCGACGGCGTCGGCAGAACTCAATGCCGGGCCGGCGCCGGCGCCGGTAAGTAAAAAAGCGAGCCATACATTTTCATACATTTTTGCTTCCCCGGCAACGGCACGGCGCCGGCGCCGGCGCCGGTGCCGGTGCCGGGCCGGGTAATGGAAAAACGCCCATTGCCCTTCTCAGCGATTCCTGCCGCCGCCATCGTATTCATCTTGTAATTTAAAATTCGTATTAAATCGCCTCTACAGGTCTCTCTTCTCTCGTTTTCTTACTATTAGGTATGAAAAGGAGGTAGGAGGAGGAAGGAAGGAGGACGTAGGTTAGGAGGAGGATGGTAAGCTATGAAATTGGAGATTTGTATGAAAATTTTAAAATATAAAAATTTTGGTAGGTATTTTTTTTAAATTTTAGCTAATCAAAGTACTAGCTCAAATTATCTATACAATTTTGCCATTTTGATGGCAGTTTGTTTATCTCTTTACTTTAGCAGTCTGCCGGACGGGAGGCGATGAAGTCAGAGAAAGCGTTTTGTACTGCCTCTGGGGCGTTGAACTTTTCCCACTTAAAAAATTGTCTTAATTTTGAAAAAAGTAGAAATCTGTAGGGGCAAGGTCCGGGGAGTATGGTTCTATATGGCTCTATATGGTGAGTAGAGCTTCCAGCTGTAACTCTTGTAGCTTTGCGATGGTCTGTCGTGAAGTTGAGCTCGCGCGTTGTTGTGGAGAAGCAATGGGGAAGAGTGATTGAGCAGTCTTGGGCCTTGGTTGTTGAATTGCGAGCTTCTCCATCATTGTTTGCAATTCTTATTAATAGGTGTACAAGTCTGGCACTGGTCCACCAGACAGACATCATTATTCTCCTATGAGTAATCTTTTTTTAACGCACTGATTAGGTTCTGTACCCGGATCCACCCACTCAGACGAACGTTTACGGTTATCGTACAAGATTCACTTTTTATCGCACGTAACAGTTCGATTTAGAATTGCCTCGTTTCAATGCCGATTCAGTAGTGCTATGCATGTTTCGACGCGAAAATCTCGCTGTTGGATGGCTGTTGGTCGCTTAGTTCGTGTGGCACCCACTTATCTAGTTTTTTTTTTATCTTTCCGATTTGACGCAAGTGCTTCAATGTTGATTTGACACTAACTCCAAAGCCCGCAGCAAGCTCAGCCGTAAATTGAGTTGGATCCGCTTCCACTATCGCCTTCAATTATTCGTCGTTTTTGACGATTTCCAGATTTAAAAAGATTGAACCAATAATTGAATGTATCTATGCAAGCAGTGTTAGGCCCGTACACGTCGTTAATATTTCGTGCTCAGATTAAAGAAATAAAAGGATTTCGTGTTGTTTGCATACTCAGATTAAAGAAATAAAAGGTTTGCATTTTGCATAGTGGTATTTCCATGAACTTCCAGAAGCTCATACGAGTATTCGAAAATTGTGCGTAATTTCAATTTATCTATGGCGTCAAAAACTTCCATAATTTCACAAAAACAAAAACTATCTAAAAACAAATGACTGAATTTGAAATTAAAACAACACGGCTTTTGAATAAAATTAATTTGAATTTCGAATTGCGCACCGATCCACAGATAATTGAATCTGAAAATGCTGGTTAAAAAATTTCCAATTTCATAGGTAATGTACCTCGTTCATAAGGTTCAAACCATATAATAATATGGCTCATAAAATAGTTTTTCCCCTCTCCGGCACGAAAGGAGCACTTTTGTTGCGTAATTCTCCTCAACCAATCACAGGGCGTTCCAGTCACTGGTCAATGGTCATAAATTCCTATACATTATTTTAATTTCGTGTTATTTGCAAAGTGATTTACTTTAAAATAAAGTGAAATATGTTTTTAGCGCTACTATCTCATACAATAATAACAATTTATGGTACATTTTCAATGTTGTCAAATACACTATTGGACACATTTCATTAGGCCTTTGACGAAAAAACAAAAATTTGCTGGAATTATTTGTAGCACTCTTACCATTTAGGTAGGTAGAAGTAAATGTAGTTTTGTGTGAATAAAATAATATCTTACTTTTATTTCATGTCCTATTCGAATGCGGCAATGTTAAAGAAGCCAAAAATTGAATGGAAGGAAATTCTTAAAAGAAAACAAAATGTAGGTACCTTTGTAATATTTCGTTTGATGATAATAATATAACAAAGCGTAAATAAAACAGAAATAAAATGATTGTTTTTACGGAAGGGGCGGAATAATTGGGTGAATTAATGACTCTATTTTTGTACTGCTTACAGTTCTTACAAAACTTAAAGTTTTAAACAAGCAACTTTTGTTGTTGGAGTTACGGGAAAATGTACCTACTTACGTTATTTTATCTTTGTCGCATTGTTTATGCGTGAAAACACGAAATTAAACTTTAAACTTCGCAGTCGAATCCTTGGAACATGATATTGTACTTCTTCTATATACATACATGAGTCCTTTTTTACCCGACTGTCAAGGAAGGGTTAAGTTTTTCGTGCGTATCTTGTATGTAGGTAATAGGTATGTATACAATGTACTTATGTGTGCGTGTAATAATCTTTATTACCTCATATCAATGATATAGTTTAATATTCATTTCCTCATATCTTACAAACCGCTGAACGGATTTATATAATTAAGATATCGTTAGATTCAGCTTGATAAACCAAGTGTTCTTAGTTAAGTGAAATTAAACAAAAACAAATATAGTGGCTGTGAGATGCCATTATTTGAAGTATTAAAAAATATAAATACATCGAATAATACATTATGGGTATCAAATTAAAGAGCTCACTTGAAGGATTTCAAAAAATAAAATACCATATTATACATAGTTATTATAACATGATAGTTTTTTGATGGTAAGTTTTTTAATTTTTTTATTTTCACTAGGTACTTAGGGTTCCGTACCTGTCGCGTCGTCCAAAATACATATATCAAGCCACATACTTATTACAAAATCGCCCATAGACTACTTTACCGTGAGTCTAAGAATAAATCAAAGTACTAGCACTAATCATACAAAATCTCCTTAAACTTTGATGCAAGTAAAATATCAATTATAATATAACCCAAATATTAGTAAGACAAATATCGCGCGTCAATCACTATCTTATCAAGTAGGTATCTATTTTTATAATTATTATGAAGTGAAGGTTTTATCTCTTCGAAATTGCGTGAATAAGGCTTAACGGTTATGTTTGAAATATATATTTTTTTATTCACCGACTGAGGTATTCAGACATATTCTATTTATACTTTTTCTTGTACATCAGAGCAAGATTACAACAAAATAGACAAAATATTATAATAATTCTTGAATATTTTGCTTAATATTCATCTGGTAATTAGCTGCCAAACGGCTTGGAACTCCCAGCCGCAACACCACTCATCATCAGGGTTTTCATCTGCTTGTTATTTAACTCTGAGTATTATCCAGAGACCTGGGTGACCGCTAGTGGCAAAACATTCTTGAGCGTTTCCGTCCTTCGGAGGGCACGTAAAGCCGTCGGTCCCGGTTGTTATCATATGATAACAGTCGTTAAGCCATGTCGGAGGCCCTCGGGCGGTTTGAAAACTTCCGACATTCGGGTTGGCCACTAACCCTTCCACCAATCCGCACTGGAGCAGCGTGGTGGAGTATGCTCTAGGCCTCCTCAAGAGGAGAGACCTGTGCCCAGTAGTGGGCCATTAATGGGTTGAAGCCATTATCCAGAGATTATGGATAGATATTAGGGCCGTTGATGTATTTAGGTTAAACAATAATTATCTGTATATCTAATTCTATTTAACATTTCAGATGGTACGTCAAACCTGTCCGGAGCCGTGCGCGTGTGCGATGACCCACGTGGTGTCGGACCGCGATGGAGCCATCATCCCGCTGATCACGGTGGACTGCGCCAACAAACAGCTTGAGGCCCCTCCCGCCACCCTCCCGCCTAGTACCACCACGTTGCGGCTAGAAGGAAACAAGGTAAATCCCATATATAAAAGCAAAGCAAAAGCAAAGCCCATAATTGTCCCACTGCTGGGCTCGGGGTCTCCTCTCATAATGTGAGGGGTACAGGCCATAGTCTACCACGCTGGCCAAGTGCGGACTGGTAGACTTCACACACCTTTGAGAACGTTATGGAGAACTCTCAGGTTTCCTCACGATGTTTTCCTTCATCGAAGCAAAGAAAAACATAAACGCTTACACCAATGATGTTTAATAATATAATTGGCTTACACACTCAAACTCGCAGTAGGTATGACATGGACGACACATACAACACATCACAACAACACCCATGACCCGAGTACAAATATTTATCTGTCACATAAATATTTACCCCGGCCGGGAATCAAATTCGGGAATCCTCGCTTCGCAGGCAGGGTCGCTACCAACTAGGCTACAGGGTCGTCGAATAATCGCAGTAGGTGTTTTTTCAGGGAACCCCCTGTACTATAGGTTATATTCTTCTATAGGTAGTATTCTTCGCGTTTTCGGCACCGTCATAATAGGCCATGTGCACAGGCTCTTTTTTTACCACAATCAACATCGTTGACGACGAGAAGATCGCCTGCGGTGCGCGGCATCGCGAACGAGCAGCGACATGCAACGATGGATGCATAATTTTATTGAAAAACCAGAGAAACCGGGAAACCCCGGGGTTTATTGCACCCCGGGAGGTCGGGAGGTTAACCATTATTACCGGAGTCTCCCGGGCAATCCGGGACCGTTGGGAACTTACCCCCTCCCCTCACGCCTGTCCCGCTCTTGTAACCTCTTTAGACTTTAGATAATAATATCTGAGTTGAAATAGTTAGGATCCGAACCTATTCGGGCATGTAAAGGTCAAAGAGAGGCTGTAATTAAGTACATTTATTAACATCTAACTAACCACACAAATCTATAGGGTATCTCTATATTCCACACCTATGTATAAAATACGATTGATTTTTATATGAATGAACATTTTCTTGGGGCCAATCTCAGAGGCCATTTATTGTAAAATATGTACTTACACTATATTGAAGGAATTATTGTAATATCGTTTACCATTTCTGATCAAAGCAATAACATTGAAATAAATCTCTTGCGATTATGAAATATCTATAATAGGTACTAAAAATGAAAACGGGTGTCATTACTGGTTGTTAGAAAAATAACCTGTAAGTAATCTTATTGTTAGTAATATCGCTACAAATATTCAAAGAATCATTTTCCATTACTATATCCTTTTCCCAGCATTATTTTTAACATTGTAAATAAGTATGTTTTTCAAATTTATCTTAATCTAAATGTTAAAATCGATAAAAATCGACTCAAAGTGTGGCGGATTGCGTATCAATATTGCGAACAAAGTACGGTTGCAATCTTGATCATCTGTGATCATCTATCTATTCATAATATCATGAAAATTAATTTCATGAACCATTCAAAGTGTCAATTTTAAGTAAAAATATGTAGATTTTAATTAACTGAGTATAAACATACTTTAAATGTGTTAAAAATATTTGATAAACAGTAGACGCCAAAGATGTTTAACTATAATATCATTGGTAGACGCGGTTCGTTAGTTTCTCGAAATGCTACAATTATCAGGTAAGAACTTCAGAAAAAGAAAATTCTTGATTGGATATCATTGTTTCGTAAAAAAACTTCGTAACTTTAAAACTTTTAAGGGGTAGCCCCGTAGTAAGTAAAGGTCACCTTCAAATTAATTTGAAGTTGAAAAAAAAAAATTCTTTCTTCATATACTCAAATGGACACCCACGGAATTATAATAAAGTTTTTTTTATGTAATGACTATAGTTACTTAAAGCCTGTAAAAGCAACATCTACTGCCACTCATGGACATCTGTGACGCTGCACGTGACCTACCGCGAGTAGAAATGTAACACGCAATGATATTATAGGAAAAAATGTTTTATTTTTTCTAAGATCATCGGTAGCACAGTAAATATATTACAAATATAGGAAGGCCTGCAAGCCGTTGTCGTTAAGCCATGTCGGAGGCCCTCGGGCGGTTTGAAAACTTTCGACAGTCGGGTTGGCCACTAACCCCTCCACCAATCCTCACTGGAGCAGCGTGGTAGAGTATGCTCTAGGCCTCCTCAAGAGGAGAGACAGTGCCCAGCAGTGGGCCATTAATGGGTTCAAGCCTGCAGTCGGCTAGTAGGCCAATAAAAATGTCAAGTTGCTCATATGAAACACGACGGGATGCAGCCATGGCGAATATCAGAATACGAATGCTCAAATCCACCACCATCACAAAATAAATCTTTCATTTCTTTGAAAGTACTTACGTAAAAATATTCAACATTGCTCTTATGCATTTTAAATTATCGCTCCTAAATCACACATTTTATTTGACACCAAGATTTTAATAAGTATGCACACGGAACATAATTATTATTATTACTTACGCGTACGCGTAAATACAGTAGGTACATTTATTTTGTATCTTACATAGGTGGGTATAACATTTTTCTGATTAGGAACAAGATACGGGTATGACAATCCAATTAATTGAATTCTCTGGAGGATTACCTACGATTTTTTCATTCGTACAGAAAATCACTATTGCTGTACCTATCTAAAGAAAATATAAGGGAAAAATACATGCGCCGGTTTAGGCCTTTGGTATGAGTTTCATTGTGATGTGTAATTTTAGTGTTTTTAAAGTTATTTTACGTTCACATGCGGTGGCAAGTGACCATTGCCGACCATGCATATTGTACATTGCACATAATATTATTATGTAACATCAAATCTTAATCTTAATTATATGTTATCGAAGCATCTCTTTATCTAGTAGGTAGATTTACGTTTTCGATTCGAACAATGATGCAAATCAGCCAAAAAATTCATTGTTAATAGATTCAAGAAATTATAATCAAAGTAGATTTTCATTGTGCAAACTAAATACCAGCGTTGCGTTCATGAAATGAAAAGAAATTGTTATAGGAAGTTGTTTTTGATAAAAACATTTTAAAAGATAAATTACACCGTTGTTTTGCAGACAAACGAAGTCTCCAAAAAAAGTCTAAAAACGGCTGTCGAAGAGTATTTTTGAATAAACAGAGAAATCATATGAATTAACTACACGAGTAACCGCCCTCGCTTTGCTTCGGTTTTCTTTATTTTTTACACCTTGGGTTACATTATTGGAGTTTTATTAAGGATCCCTAATTTTTTTGATAGTATTATAAAGCCTATGTCACCCGGCGATAATGTAGCTTCCCAACAGTGAAAGAAATTTTCAAATCAGTTCAGTAGTTTCGGAGCCTATTCAATGCAAACAAACTATCAAATCTTTTCTCTTTATATTATTAATAGTACAGATTACATTCGACTGCTTTCCTCACTACATTGGATACTAATTTCGCAATTTCCTGAGCGAAAAACAAACAAATCGATCTTGATTGACATAATTTGCCCTTTCGGATCACTAGTCGCCAAGCTCCTGGTTTCTCAACTCTTCAAACCGCAATTACATCCATCCATTGTTTCTTAGATTAATTGTTGGTGTAAGAAAATCGTTCCAGATAATTCCAGATATAACCTTTACCGTGGCAACCGTTCGGAGGTCGATCAGCCTATTATACGCAGGAGTTAGCGGGGTGCTGTAAGTTTCAAATTTCAAAGCGAATATCGACGATGGAAAGGCAAAATGTATTATCCGCCATTTAGTAAAATGACCAGGAGAGACGATTAAAGTTTTAGAAAATTCATAACTTTTAAAGTATTGAAGATATCTCTATGAAATTTAAGTGAATAGTAATAAAATTTATTACAAATGCATACATGTAATAAAAAATAACGTATGTCTAATATTTGTATAAATTTATGGAGTTTATACAAAATACCAAAAAATCTCAGATAGGTAAAATCAGTTTATATCCAAATATTATATCCAAAAAATTTCAAGCAAAGTGTTTTATATCCAAAATATAATATAAATATTTTCTAGTAAATTGTTTTATATCCAAATAAATGTGATATTGCTATCGAGTAAAATGACTTAAAAACACATCCAATCATGACCAGAGAGAGGTAAACGCTTTTATGTAACTTCTTCATATCTATGCAAACCTGGAAAAACAGTTCTACAGACATCATTTTATTCAAACAAAGAGGGCCAAGTGGTTTAACCATACACTTAAATATAATTTAGGCCACAAACTAAATTTTCCATAACTGAATAAAATCCTGAAAATTGTAAAAAAATTAAAATCATTCATCCAATCCATCCATCAGCCTTTGAAGGTCCACTGCTGGACATAGGCCTCCCCTAACTTGCGCCACTCTGACCGGTCTTGAGCCTTCTGAATCCAGCAGATGCCAGCTGTCTTCTTCAGGTCGTCAGTCCACCTGGTCGGGGAGCGTCCTATGCTCCTTTTTCCGAGACGTGGGCGCCATTCGAGGACCTTTCTTCCCCAACTGTTATCGGTCCTTCGCACTATGTGGCCAGCTCATTGCCACTTCAGCCGGCTAATTCTTTGAGCTATGTCGGTTACCCTTGTTCGTCTACGGATCTTCTCATTTCTGATGCGATCACGTAGTGAAATACCGAGCATAGCCCTCTCCATAGCCCGCTGCGCTACTCTGAGCTTGTGGATTAGGCCAATAGTAAAGCACGACGTCTCGGATCCGTATGTCATCACTGGCAACACACACTGCTCGAACGCCTTCGACTTCAGGTACTGAGGTAGTGTTTTGGACGACAAGATATGACGCAGTTTCCCGAACGCAGCCCATCCGAGTTGGATTCTACGAGTGACTTCTTTCTCGAAGTTGGACTTACCCATCTGAATCACTTGTCCCAGGTAATTGTTTTCGTCTACAACTTCGAGAGCAGCGCCATCAACAACAACCGGTACGGGTGTGACATGGACATTCGACATGATTTTCGTCTTGTCCATGTTCATCTTAAGACCCATCCGTTGTGAGGCGCTGTTCAAGTCCCCGAGCATTGTATCAAGTTCTTCCAAGGAACCCGCCAGGATGACTATTATCATCGGCATATCGCAGGTGTGTGATGTATTCGCCATTGATGTTAATGCCCCGTCGTTTCCACTCCATCTGCTTGAACACGTCTTCCAACGCAGCGGTGAACAGTTTTGGGGATATGACATCCCCTTGTCACTAAGAGACAAAAAAAAATTAAAAATGAAGGTAAATGTTTTACTAAAATTATATTTATCAAAAAGTTACTGATTAAAAGGTTATAATGGTAAGGAAGTAACTAAACAGTCCATCCATCAGCCCTTGGAGGTCCACTGCTGGACATAGGCGTCCCCAAACTTGCACCACTCTGACCGGTCCTGAGCCTTCTGAATCCAGCGGATGCCCGATGTCTTCATCTGGTCGTCAGTCCACCTGGTCGGGGGGCGTCCTATGCTCCTTTTTCCGAGATGTGGGCACCATTCGAAGACCTTTCTTCCCCAACGATTATCGGTCCTTCGCACTATGTGGCCAGCCCATTGCCACTTCAGCCGGCTAATTGTTTGAGCTATGTTGGTTACTCTTGTTCGTCTACGGATCTTATTTCTGATGCGATCACCTTGAGAAATACCGAGCATAGCCCTTTCCATAGCCTGCTGCGCTACTCTGAGCTTATGGATTAGGCCAATAGTAAAGCACCACGTCTCGGATCCGTATATCATCACTGGCATCACACACTGCTCGAACACCTTCGACTTCAGGCTCTGAGGTAGTGTTTTGGACGATAAGATATGACGCAGTTTCCCGAACGCAGCCCGGGTTGGATTCTACGAGTGACTTCTTTCTCAAAGTTGGACTTACCCATCTGGATCACTTGTCCCAGGTAATTGTATTCGTCTACAACTTCGAGAGCAGCGCCGTCAATAACAACCGGTACGGGTGTGACATGGACATTCGACATAACCTTCGTCTTGTCCATGTTCATCTTAAGACCCATCCGTTGTGAGGCGCTGTTCAAGTCCCCGAGCATTATACCAAGTTCTTCCAGGGAGCCCGCCCGGATGACTATATAATCGGCATATCGCAGGTGTGTGATGTATTCGCCATTGATAAAATAAATAAAAAAAACATGAGAGGTGTCAAGGGACACCCGGATGGAACGAAGTTCCTTTCGATTTATATATTGTTTTGTTGTACAGCGCCATCTCTGTAAAACTCTCTGAATCACTTCAAAAAAAGTGTCGTCATTCGTAAGAATCAAAAAGTGTCGTAATTTTCCGTCTAGCCCCCTTTCACAACGCGCGATAAGGAACTTCGTTCCAATAACGAGTTTAGGAGGTTGAGTTGAGGAGAGATGTAGGTTCTCTCTGCGTATTCTACCGTCTGTATAATGGGGAATGTTCTGAAGAACTGTTTGGCTTACTACCTGCTGTTCATTTTCTTCACCGCACACAGCGTACCAGGTTCCATCAACACTATCTGGATACTTGGCGTTCATCCACAGTCCGGTTCTCACGTCATTGTCTACCTCGCACGTGTAAACTGTGGAACAAACTACCTGCATCGGTGTTCCCTCTAAGCTATGACATAGTGACATAGGGTCCTTCAAGAAGCGGGTCTATCGTCATCTTCTTGGCCGGCAACGCGTTGGTGACGCCCCTGGTGTTGCTAATGTCCATGGGCGGCGGTGATCACTTACCATCAGGTGACCCGTCTGCTCGTTTGCCTGCTCAAAGCATAAAAAAAATAACGTTTCACACTCATAGCCCCACACTAGGATTCCCTGTGTCGTGGGTGCCATGGACAACACACAAGACAAGGACATTCACGCCCAGACCGAGAACAGAAATTCAAACTCATCATTCAAATTTCCGCCTCGCTGGGAATCGAACCCAGACCCTTGGCGCGGCGATTCGGCATGGTGACCATTGCGCCACACGGGTCGTCAAACACCCACGGGACTTCAATACTTCTATATACCGGTACTCGATCCGGCACCGCTGGGGAGAATTTAGTACTGTCCAGGTCTCGATAGAATCAAAGGCTTTCTCATAGTCCACATAGGCAACACATAGCGCCTGAATACCTCGGTCTTCTGTATAATCTGCCGCAGTGTGTGTATGTGGTCTATAGTACTGTAGCCTTTTCGGAATCCTGCTTGTTCGAGAGGCTGAAAGTCATCAAGCCTGCGTGCAATGCGATTTGTGAGCAGCCTCGGAAACAGCTTATAAACGTGGCTCAGAAGTGCAATGGGCCTGTAGTTCTTCAAAAGGGCTTTATCGCCCTTCTTGAAGAACAGCGTCACCACACTTCTGCCCCACGCTTCCGGGGTAGTTCCAGTGTTGATGACGGAATCGAATAGTTTTTGGACCGCCACTAGAAGGGGGTTTCCTTCAGCTCTTAGAAGCTCGGTTGTGATTCCGTCATCTCCCGGTGTCTTATTGTTCTTAAGTTATTTGAGAGCCTCTCTAAACTCATACAGGCTGACGTCCGGGATATCCTCTGTGTAGTGTTGGGTCGGTTTAGCTCGCTTGTCGCTCTCCTCGCGAGGAGATGGAGCTTGAGAGGAGGCATACAACCGTCCGTAGTATCTCTCAGTTTCGTACTTCAGTGCCAAACTCGGTCTTCAACCTCGTAAGCTGACCTTGCCTAGTAGATAGATCCTTGGTGAACACTTTTGAGCCCTGGCGCTAAACAATAACTTATCTAAAATACTTAAATAATGGTGAATCGCGAGGTTTGACAACGGCACGAAGTGCGCGTAACCATCCTCTCCGACACAAGAAGGGTGACTGAAGCGCCTGCGCATCAGCCCGTACTTAAATATTACCATCTGACTTACTCGCAATTTGCTTTAATTTGTATGGTTTAATCATAATTTTTTGTATGCAATAAAAAATTGTAAAGTAGTTTAATGCCAAAAATGAAACTAGTACAGTCAGTTTAAATGGACATGTTATTTGTGAAAAAAACAAGTAAATTTGTTTTATTGTATTAAAATAGGTTCTAGAAAGAACAGCAAAACGACTCAACGCATAATGTTACCTTATTTTGGATAGGTAAAATGTATTATCTTGGAAACAATAGCATTTTAGAATACAGCAAAATGTATGACTTACAATGACTAACATTTAAAATCGGAGTAAAATGTTTTAATTCTATTGATGAACAAAAATCAAGTTGGGTATAATGTATCAATTACAAAAATGATAAAATTATAATTTGGTAAATTGTTTTAACATTTAAATTTAGTTAAAGTCAAGCAAGGCAAAGTAACATAAGGTAAAATTTTTAGTTGAGATGTGTTTTAATGACAAAATCCACTATTTACTGTGGAGTTAAAACACAAAAAAATATGAAAAACTTCAAAAACACTGGTGTATTAACGACCATAAAAGTCTTCAGATCGAGCTGAAACTAGGACCATTCGAAAGAGAAAATTCTCCCGATTCCAACGATGTATATAACTCGATATCGCCTAAAATGGCGGTTAATACATTATGCCTTTCCACCGTCGATATAGTGACCCTAGTTTGACTTGTTTCATACTTAATCATAATAATGGTTCACAAAACTGTGCTTGTCTGCGGCAAGATAATGAAAACTAAAAGGTTTTGGCTGAATAGAAATACGAGCTTTAGTAACGATAAAGCGCAGACTGCTTTCATTATAAACCTATTATACTACTATAAGTATAATTCCTAATAGATCTTGATAATGGTTTTATCTTATGTAGTTAAGCAAAGGTAAAAGGCGTGTGTTTCTTATCCGACTGCGCCAGAAGGAGGGTTATGTTTTTCGAGTGTATGTATGTATGTGTGTATTTATGTATGTATGTATATATGTATGTATGTATTCAGCTTGAGAGGTGCCGTTAGATTCGTCCTAATTGTGCATGTATATTATTATCAAAACACTGGGTATATCAAAATTGAAAACCAAATAAAATGGCCGATTTTTTGCACAATATTGCGTCTTCAACAATTTTTTTTCTCAAACCCTATCGTATGGGGTATCGTTGAATAGGTATTCAAAGATGATTTTTAGGTTTCTTTAATCATTTTTAATTTTAGAAACAGGCAACTATAATAAAAATTAAAATGAAAAAAACAGGCCCATTATAAACGGCCTAGTTTAGAATGTTTTGTTAAAAGTAATACTGAACAACTAATCCATAAAAGGATTAGTCGTTATGGTACCGACGGTACCAATTTAAATTTTACAGGGTTGCCTGGGAAAAAAACAAACAAGATTTGATTGGTTGAAGAATGGGTCCCAACTGTTAATCCTTCTATTGTTTAGTTATTCACTATCAACTATTACCTTTAACACCATTCTAAACTACTTGGCCTGTTTTAGTTTTTATTACACAGTCGGGTTTTTGTTTTATTATTTCACTTATTTTTATTGCCGGTTTGGTTCTTCTGTTTCTGTACTAACAACACATCAATGATGACTTTTGGTCTAAGGTAAGATGCTGATGACCATGAGTGGCGGTGACCACTTAGGCACTTACCCTTTGATCAGGTGTCCTATCACCTATTTATTCTAGAGCTTTTTTTTCATCTTGATACTTAGAATTTTAATTAGGTTTTGCTTTCAAGTGTTCTTCACGAATGTCGTAACTTGATTGAAATTGTGGTAATTCAAAGGTTAATGAATCTCCAGGGTAACGACGTAACAACTTTATCGTATTAGTCGTGTAGATTTAATTAGTACGTATTCAATCTTGATGCGTGATAAGGAGAAAATTACGTCAAATGTTATCGCTATTTTCTCTATTAGAAAGTTTGTTACGCAATAGAAAATCTGAACGCCAGGCGCCAGACCCGCAAGCCTGATTTTTTATGGAAATAGCCGGCAAACGAGCTGACGATCCACCTGATGGTAAGTGGCTATCGTCGCCCATGGACATCAGCGACACCAAAGGCAACAAGAAAGAGAGAAGAAAAAAAAAGAAGGAACTGGTTCTCAAGCCCCCAGCCGGAACACGACGAGTCGTTTGGCGGCTGACTCATGCCCAAGGGTGGTAGCTATCCAGGCGAACCCCATGGAGAAATAATATTTGTAATATGTAATTATGATTAGGGAGCGATCTTACTACATTACATGTTATGCATGCCAGGTTTGTTATAAACTAAGATGTGCCATGTAACATACCTATGATGAGGAGCGTCATGGCAGCGAGGCTAACAAAGAAATAAACTGTAAATCACTAGCAAAGTAGGTAACTCTTTTTTAACTTATTTTATTATTTAATATGTATCTCATACATATTACATGCTAACAAACTAATGAACAAAGCAAGTTAAATAAAAGCTTGTAAATAGCATCATAATCGTCATAGCGATGTGATTACAATATTTATCAAGTTACTTGACACAACAAAATATGACACCACTGATATTTATACTTGCGACGTGCGTTTGTACTAAATAAGTGCAAGAAGACACCTTATAATATTTTTGTTTATCTAAACTCTTCTAAACTTTCTGTTGACACCGTAAAGATATTGTAGATTGCTGATGACTAGCTACGTCAGCTTATAGCTTTGAATAAACTTAATAACATCCTGTGTTTAATTTGAGAACAGCACTGTTTGTGACACTTTGTTTATAATTATTTTATAAATATATATTGCTGGTAGCAGTGCTTTATTATTACCGTACCTATCTATTATCAAAAAGATTATCTACATACCTAGTATATAGTATACATATCTGATGGTGTTGAATGAATTGATTTAATACCGTCACTGTTTAGTTGGGATAAAAGCCCAGCTTACTATCATTGTTTTACTATCATCACTCTGCATTTGTTGGTAAATATTATACATGTGAATAATTAATGTGCTCTGTGCTGTCGGGTCAAAGATCCCGAGATCCTGGGTTGTACGACACAACCTGAGCTTGTCTTGTTCTGGCGGCCTAGGCATGCCACTGAGTATATACCTACCCGTATATACTGGTTTCACAGTCTCAGACAAAATGCCCTCCTGGGCGAGCGGCCCAGACTGACCGACATGATTCATTTTTTCAATAAACAAAGGAAATGAGTATACTCCAGTATTTCCAAATCAGATCCCGAAGAGCTGCTCGTATTCATTGTAGGTACCTACACTTAAAATATATTATAAAATGTTTTTGTGTTTAAACAACAATAATATTTTCTTGCTATTTATTCATAAACAGGTAAAAATGTCACATCTGTGCGTCACATGGCGTCATGGAACAGATAAACGCTGCAAAATGGTCAGTTAATTTAGTAAAGTTCAAACAGAGTTTGTCTTTTACCGCATTGTTTAGAAACGTTTTTGAAGAAACCTAATGGGTCCGCCATTAGGTTTATTGAATAGATAATAATAAACCCCTAACAAAAAAAAGGATTTCAGAAACCAGGCATCATTCTTAAATTGCGAGGAGCTCTTTTATTCAAATGACCAAATGTGCGTCTGTTATTGCTTTCTTGTTTGAGGAATTCACATTCTATTCAAATAACCAGATGTGGCATCATTGAAATAGCCACATGAGCGTACCGACTTTTTTGTCAAATTTACTACAGTCAAGTTGTGCTACAGTCAGTTAGGTTAGATTAGGTTAACAATTGCGAAGAAAGCTCCTGCATTTACTCATAATGTCTAAACGAAAAATCAATGTGTTGTATTTGAGTTATAATTTTACAATTTTTTTTGAACATGCGGCGGATATGGGGATCAAACCATATTTAACTAGAAAAACATAATCATAATGTAAAAACAGAAACTCAATTGAAATGAACGGATTTTATAAAGTAAATTTTGATGTTTTTGCGGTATTTTTAAAGACCTCTTTAAATGAGACAGACCTCCCCTATACCTCTGTAAGCTAGAAACTCGTATTAGTGAGAAACCTCTCTACGAGAAAAATATATCGCGATCCCTTGAGCTCTCACTTATCCAGGTTCGACTGTACGTACTTTCATGCCAATCTACCAAGAAATCTTGAGAAAAAAACAACTAAGTTTACTTTACTTTTACGTTTACTTAGGATGTTTTTGTTTTTGATTTTCTTCTACACAACTTTGAGGCTTGGTGGTTGAAAAAAAATGTATTTACTGAGTTGGGCAATTGTTGGCTTATTAATTAAAAACTTGGCTGTTTAGTGGAGATTTTAAAAAGACGCGAAAAGGTTTCCTGATAAGCAAGAGTAGATTGACATGAAACTACATACTGGTATTGTAGAACAACTATCTAGCTCATTTGTGGACTCAGCAGTTTTTTCAAGTCTGTGACTCAGCAATAAAAAGTTGGGAGAAGAAGCTGAATTTCAGAAAAGTTAAACAGAGGTCAAAATTTCCAAAACGGCGCCACTTTTACTGAGGTCATTTTCATAATTTTTTGACATTTGGTAGATGACCTACCAACCATGCTGTCAGTTTTCGTTTGTCGCACTACTTTTGGGAGATCCTGTATAAGCTGCAAATGTTATATATGTGATAATAAAGAACAGAGGTACTTTTGACGACAATATATGATGTTATTTCAATATGGATCAACTCGAATTAATTCTAATACTTTCAAAGTCAAAGTCAAAGTCAAAATATTTTATTCATATAGGTATCACTGATACACTTATGCACGTCATTTTTTGGCTTTTCGGAAGGTGCTTTGTCGTGGAGAAGAAGAAAAGCCTAAAGAAACTCCTCAGCACATCTTTTAAAAAATATTACAAAAAAAGATAATAATACAAAAGTATTTACTATTCTGAGCGGAACTGGTTGCAGAGCTGGTCATTTCCATGCGTCTTTATCATTTAAATACTCGTCTACACTATAATAACCCTTGCCTAACAATTGTGTCTTTACACATTTTTTGAAAGTTTCTATTGGCAAGTCACGTATTAATTTTGGGATTTTATTATAGAAATGTATACCAAGCCCTATGAAAGATCGCTGCACTTTACTTAGGCGGAACTAATTGATGCATTCTTTTCGTATGGCGATTATTCATATCAAAATTTTGTTTGTACGCGTTTATATTCTTCCGTATAAAAACTACATTGTTAAAGATATACTGGGAAGCTACTGTAAGTATACCTATTTCCTTGAACTTTTCACGCAAAGATTCCCGAGACCTAAGTTTATAAATAGCCCTAACTGCCCGTTTCTGGAGTATGAAAATTTGTTTTATATTGGCTGCTTTGCCCCACAGCAAGATGGCGAAATAAGCAAAATAGACTATCCTAGCAGTTTCGACGTCAGTATACTGCCTTATTTTCCTAACAGCAAAAGCAGCCCTACCGAGTTTTGTCGCGAGATCTGTTATATGTGGGCCCCATTGAAGTTTACTATCTAAGGTCACCCCTAAAAAGACCGTCGATTCCTCCATATGCAATGTTTCGTTATTTAGTTTAAGAGATTTGCTGACTTTTTTAACATTAGGTAGCACAAACTCTATACATTTCGTTTTTTTTTTGCATTTAATAGTAAATTATTGATAGTGAACCAACGCGACACATGCGAAAGAGCACTATTTACGTCGTTGAAATTTACTTTATTCCTTTCACACTTAAATATTAGTGATGTATCATCAGCAAATAGTACAATATCCGCTTGGTTCTTTACATGTTCTTTACATAAATCGTTAATGTATACCAGAAAAAGAAACGGACCCAAGATCGAGCCCTGCGGTACACCCATCACAGCCGGTGACCCCGGTGACTTAATATCGTTTATGCTAACTTTTTGTATTCTATTACTCAAATAAGACGCGATCAAGCTAAGGGCCTTGTTTTTTATACCATAGTGGCCAAGTTTAAACAGCAATGTTTCGTGCTCTACACAATCAAATGCCTTAGATAAGTCACAAAATACTCCTATGGCATTATGTGATGCCTCCCATGCTTCAAATATATGCTTTAATAGCCTAGCCCCGGCATCGGTTGTACTACGGCCTTTAGTGAAACCGTATTGCTCAGGATGTAATAATTTATTATTGTTGAAATGGGTTAGCATTTGATTCAATATTATCTTTTCGAAAATCTTACTAAGGGTTGGTAAAACAGAAACTGGTCTATAGTTATTAAGATCAGTTTTTTCACCTGTTTTAAAAAGTGGAATGATTTTGCTGCATTTCATTATTTCATAAGATCTGGAAAGATACCTAGATCTATACATTTATTAAAAACTACGACCAAATATGGAACTATAATACCTATAATATGCTGTATTATTTTTACCGAGATGCCCCACAAATCACCCGTATTCTTTACCTTTTCATTCGGAGAAAAGTTAATATGGAATTTTTTCAACGTGTTAGGTTTCTTATTTCTTATTCAGAGAATTCGGAAATCGACCGCTGAAAGAACAATAGGGGAAAAATGAGAACGCTCCCTGCCAGCAATATGCAGAAAGCATTTTAAAATATCATTTATGTAGAGAACAAAAACGAGGGGTGTTATAAGTTTGACACGTGTGTCTGTCTCTGTTTGTCTGTCTACATGTCATCGTAGCTCTCAAACGGATG
>CAWVQL010000228.1:0-49748 GCA_963932265.1 Thymelicus lineola | reverse complement strand
AAAAATAGATAGTAGCCGATTCTCAGACCTACTGAATATGGATATAAAATTTCATAAAAATCGGTCAAGCCGTTTCAGAGGAGTATGGTAACTAACATTTTGACACGAGTATTTTATATACATATAAGATAGAGATTAATGTGAAGTCGACTTTGTGTATGTTTTAGAGAATAATCTCAAAACTGCTACATGAATTTTTCATACAGCTTTTATAAATAAAGTAATTTAGTTGATAAGTGTATTTATTTAATGACATGAAAAATTTGCGTCAAGTGAGTCAATTCTTTTTTTATTTTACTTTGGTGTTGCTGATGTCCTGGTACATGGGCGGCGTTAGCCACTTACCATCAGGCAGATCGTCAGCTCGTTTGCCGGCTATTTCCATAAAAAAAACTTAAGAGACATTTTAGCCGTATTGGGGCGGCTTAGAATACAAACCCCAATCCCACGCCGGATGGACGTCGTAAGAGGCGACTAAATCCGGCCCACTCGTTTTAGGGCCCCACGGAAAGATTATTTCTTAAGTAATTAAAATATTTATTTATTTATTGTTTCTAAATTTTCCCACTGGTGAATGAATGAATGAATGAATTTATTGTTATATATATTTGAATATTATAAGACAAATGTTTTCTGCTATAATAACAAAATGTATATATATTTCTTCAAATGTATATTATAATTCACTGAGCCGAATGAATCCCCGATGAAGAATAACAATAGGATTGCTAGAATGGATGATGTACGAAAGATTTGTTATCAGATTTTATAATTCTATTCTTTTGTGTAACACTATGTAATTTAGATAAAGTACAAAGTCCAGTGATGGCAAGATTAAAAGTTAATCGTCTGCTTAGTGCAATAAAGATAAACAATATACAACTTCTGTTATTTACTTATACATAATTATATCTTCTAAATACATTTGAACAAATTTTAAACTTAACATTTTTCTATGAAATGAAATGAAATAAGTTTTATTCGAAGTAGGTTTGTTACAAACACTCTTCGAAAGTCACTCAACGCCATCGCTTCAACAAATCCCTACCGTGAGTGGTACCGGGAGAAGAAGCGGCCAGAAACTCCCGGGATTATTTTTTTTCCTACTCACAGTTACAGACAGCACTTAATACTACTTATTGCAATATTTGATATAAAAAAAACTCATGTCCAAGCAGTCTTGTCATTTAAATACTCATCAACTTTGCAATATGCTTTCTTCATGAGAATACCTTTTACATGAGTTTTTTTACAGTATGGCATTTCTGTTAATTCTAACGGGATTTTAATATAGATTTTCACACATCTACCCATGAACGAGCCACTAGTCTTTCTGAGTCTAAAACTAGGCATAGTCAGTCTAGCCATATTTATGTGTTACGTATTTATGTTGAGAATGCTCACGTTATGTATTTTGTATTCATATTCCGCTGACTTTAACAATAATTAACTAGGTATCACGGACGTGAAAATAAACCCAGACGTCACCTTGTCTTATCGAGAGTGACGCCGCCCGCTTAACGCATGTCTACTATGACTAACCTCCAGTAATGTCGGAAATTACAGATGAACAAACACACATAAAAGTGACACAAAAAGCGATGGTAAAATAACCCCTGCTTTATCCGTTGTCGGTCAACAAGACACCATAAATTATTCGTAACAATACTTACATAATTAATACGCCCCATGCATTATGGTTACTACATAATGGGTTGCAAAATGTTCTCATAGCACAATCGTACTGTGTGAACTTGTTTAAGTTTTCGCAAACTTTTGTATGTGGATTGTGCACCAGTTATATACGTATACTACAAGCTGAAGCGGCGAACTTCGTATCTCCTAATAATCAATGAATGTACCTTTATTGTTACTTTTAACTTTTAGAGTTTTGTAGATTTAACAAATCAAAGACCATTAAATTCCCTTTCCCTCTCTCTCTCCCTCTCCCTCCCTCTCTCGGGATTTTCGGTCCCGGGATTTCCCGGTTCTATACCCTAATCTATATATTATATCACGGAATATAGAGATATATATAAAACACAAAAAATGTTCGTACTTGTTTGTACGGATGTCCTTAAGAGCCATTTCGCAAAACTCGGTTGATAAACTATAGGTATTTGAAGCGGCTCCGCGGCGTGATATTGCCTCGCGCGGCTCGCGTCGCGCTTGACCTCAGTTCTGTGCGAGTAATCTTCTTGATACTTTCAAACGTAAAAATTTTAAAATTATGAACATATAATTTTAATTATACACTTTGTGACCACATACATGTATCTGGTTTGTGACAATATAAGTTTATATAACAATTAAGAGTACAATGTAGTAGTACCATTATCGGTAACTTATTTACATAATACATTTTAGGTACCTACTTAGGTACATCACAATAAAGATGTCCAATAGATGCATATTGCAAAAATCAATATTTTGGCAAATCAACGTGAAAAATTAAAAATCACGTTTTTTCAAGGTGATCTATAAAATGCAATATGCGTCCATTTTGCCTGCGATATTCGCAGCGCGTCGAAATACATAGGTATACCTAAATTCAAATCAATCGGAGGGTATAGAACCGGGAAATCCCGGAACCGAAAATCCCTGGATTTACAAAGGAATACGGTACTTTTCAAAAGAACCAGGAAACAAAATAAAAGAACCGGGAAACAAAATAAAAGAACCGGGATTTTCTGAACTTTTGGGAAATAAAAATATGTCGCGTCGTGATACAAAAAATAACGTAAAAATAAAGGTAAATACAATCCATACACAAAAATGATTACAGCTTTAAAAAGAAGATATTCAGAACACTATTCTTTGAATGTTAAAAACGAATTCTTTATTGTTTTCTGTTGGTTTACAAAACAAAATATTGACAATAGTCTAGTTTAATAAATTATGAGAAACGAAATTCGCACTTTCCTCCCAAACCACTTGCTCTACTCGATCCTTTCGGAAATCGTCTAGGACGCACCGTTTAGGAGATATAAGGAGTTTTCGGAAAATTTGGGAGGGGGGGGGTTAAGGTTGGGCCCAATAACATTGGGTAATGTTGCAAGTATGAGTTCCACAGGGCGGATGGAAATTCAGTCGGAAATCGTCTAGGACGTACCGTTTAGGAGATATATGGTATTTTAGGAAAATTTGGGGAGGGGGGGGGTAAAAGTGGGTTCAGTAAGATTTAGCAATAAGGTTTGGGGGTTTACTAAAGGGGGTTGAAATTTCCGTCTAAACTTATCCTGATCTGCCGATCTGCGCCTACCTGATGAGTGCGGTATTTGCCCGGATGCCTCCCAGATTATCACGACGCAAAATTCCACTTTTGGGTGAAGAACTGAGGGGGGGGGGTATAGGGAGAGGCGAGGGGTTGTGAAGGGAAAAAATGAGAGGGTGATTTGTATTTGTGTTGTGTATTTGAGATACGTGAGTTTTGGGGAGTTGACGGAACTTGGGTGCACGAGAGTTTCCAAACAACGAATGTATTATCTTTGACTAATAATAAGTGACTATAGCTGACTAATGTCGGAGCTTCTATCATTCCAACATTTTGGCTTAGCAATAGGGTCCCGTTGACACCGTTTGGGTACGGAACTCTATAAAGTACAGATTGATCTAAAAGTTGTATAAATAAAGGGTATGTGTATACAAGTTATAATTATTTATTATTTTTTTTCTATGTAAATATGTAATTTACACATATAACAAAAAACCTAAATACTGTAAACAGTAACTAATGTCTAAAAACGGACAATGTTTTATTTCAAATTACAGCAGTGACTTCCAACCCAATAGGGGTTGAATTTCCAAAAATCCGATAGCCTAAAGCCTTCTTCGATAAATGAACTATCCAATACAAAAAGAATTTTTCAATTCAAACCAGTAGTTCCTGAGATTAGCGCGTTCAACCAAACAAACAAACAAACTTTTCAGCTTTATAATATTACAATAGTAATAGTATAGATTAGTATAGATATAGTTATATTTTGTACATATGTATGTTCGTGATTTTCTCCGTTACTACTTACACTACATAAATTGGAAAGAAATAGTTACTTAATTTCTATTGTTTTCTTCAAACCAAAGATGTTTAAAGCAGAATATTACGCAAACGGACCCCTGAATTGAAAAATGGTCTTTTGAAACCTATAATATTTTTGAAAGACCTTTTCAACGATACCCCACATTAAGGGGTAGACGAAGAAAAAATCATACAGAACGGACAGACGGACGGACGGAAGGACGGACGGCCGGACGGGCTAGCCGGCCGGTTGAAATAACGAACGGACTAGACATGATTCCGATTTGACTACAAAACCCTGAAAATTATAGAAAACTAAAAATAATACAATTGACTGTAACTAAAAATTCTCACGTGATCAAGACTGTTCAATGGCAATATAATTACGTTACTTTTACGAAATCTATTCCTTAGATGGCTAAAGCAAAAATTGACATAGGTCCGACGTCCAAGAGTGCTGCCGCACGACTGATTTGATTTCGCGCCAGTTCGTATCTTTATATGGTAAAGTAAATTCGTTTTAATAAATTATTTTTTGCAGTAAGATAAAAAAAAATTACGTGTCATATTCGACAAAGACCATATTTTATTACTACATAAATTTTTGATGGGAAATACGCTTTATTGAATACAAAAATCGATGGTAAAGTCATGGCATAAACCATGAAAATTGGTAATGTTATTAAATTAATTTTGAAACAAATATTATAGTAATCGTATATCCCTTGTAATAAATGCAAAATATAATATATGAGTGTTCTCTAGACATTTTTTTTTACTCAATTTAATAAAACTTAATAAAGAAAATCAGTGTATGAAATTGACTCTGTCGTCCTTTTGCTGAAAAATAGTTATGCTAGATTGACAGTTACGCAGAAACAAATTAATATTTTCAAAATTCCGGTAAATGAAGATCCAAGATGAAGGATTGATCTATTTTATGAGTTCATTTGCCAGCATTAATATCTTTCTTATCATACTAATTTTTGACATCAAATTCTTCATTCCGCGCGTCTAACCGCGAAATGGCTCTTAATAGACTCTGAAACCATCCGACAGATATGCCCCAAACTTTTTGATTTTCGACTTTGCCCATACAATTTTTTTAGCCGTCACACGCCGGGTAATAATATCAATAATAACACACACATACGCATGCACGCACCATATTATATTGCTTCGCTTATTTACACTCAACACACTAGAATAATTATATTTAATTGATGTACTTAGTGACAAACTGTAAATGTAGACTAAAAAATGTAAATCCGTTATTGGCTGTAAGATAGTTCGTAAAATGCATTTATATTATTTCCTTTAAGAGCTGTGGATTTTGTAATAAAATAATAAATAAATAAGCATGAATCAATGATTCAATGTTCCTTACTATATAATGAGGTAGTCGTAAGTCCACAGACACAAAAGCTAACGGAACCGTCCACGATGCAGAGTGGTACCAGCGACCGCTTGGCCGATGTGATGTAATATGGCAACCTTGTGCAACCAACAACCGGTACAGTCGCGGTCGTTACTTGTAAGCCCTACAAGTGCTAGTGGCTCCATCTATAATAGAATAGAATAATCTTTATAATATTGGATTATAAAACACACGCAAACTGAAATTATAAATAAAATAAAATACACAAGAAACACACACAAAAAAATAATAATAATTGTAACTATTTTACGAAGTGTTCTGTAACGCATGTGTCCAGTGGCCCAGAAAAGTAAGTGTAGGGGAGACACTTGATTCAAAATAAAATTAGCACTATAAAACTAAATACTTCGCAAACGGAACCCTAAAACGAAATTGTCTTCGCAGACCCATAACGTTTTTTAAGATCTTTTCAACGATACCCCACACTAAGGGGTAGACGGCAAAAAAATCATCTCCACTTTGCCTGTAACTGTAGTACTCTGAAACTTTTTTTATGATGTCAATCTACAAGTTTGTTGACGTAATAACATATACCTTATATCTATGCCAAATAACAGCTATTTTGTATCAATCCATGCAAGAAACATAGGTACACTACGGCCGACGCAACTTGGCGCGTCTCACTATGTGTTATAAACCTCGATTTTGTTTCACTTTGTTTTTATTTGAAAATACTATAGTCCATGTCATTACAAACGTCAGAGTAAAACTCCCGATGCGATACAGCTTTTAGTTTTTTTTGTACACCGTTTCAAAGTTTGCCCATATCCGGGTCTAAAAATTTACAAAATTATTTTTTGCAGAAAAACTAAATTGGATACTATAAAATTGATTATGCCAGTTAATTGTATAGATATAACTGTACTACCTTTAAAAAAATTGTCCATTTACTGTGGTTAAGTAAAGTAAAAATTGTATTTTTATCATTTTCGGTCTTATTTATTTTTCTCAGGTATAATGCCGTATTAGAAGAAGATATATACATGAATCGATAGCTTAAATAAATGACTATTATGTGTATTAAAATCATATTCTAATTCCGTGTTATTCAAAAGATAAACGACATTTAAATTTTTATTCAGGGTTGGCACTTTCAAATCCGGATAATAATAATATTTGGTATCTGGAGATAAAAAAATATATAATAATAAAATATCGTTTTATCTTTCAAATCTTAATTGATTCTTAAGAGTCCTCAGTCGTTTGGTCATGATTCTAGCGAGGCATCCAAAAGACAACGAGATATACTGGCACACTTTGTAGGTTTAGATCTGTAGGTATAGTGAATTCGTCATCTATATTTATATCGGTTATACTATTTTATAATATATATATATATATAATATTATAATATAATATTTATGAATATGTATATAGTTATTATATGATGTATGTATTGTTGTATTTATTTAGTCTGCGTATTTCTTTATTATTATTATTTTTTCTCCCTTTGTCGAATATACCGCCATCGTTGTTTTACTACTGCCCGAAGGTTGACTGGCAGAGAATGCTTTTAGCATCAAGTCCGCCTTTGTTTCTATACTTTTTCTATGGTACATAAAGAAAGAAATATAGAAAAATATCATATACCCCTTTACAACTGGCCAAAAAGTTTCGATTTTACCTAATTTATGTCATAAAATGTATTTATAGTGGTGTAAGGTACCACGGAAAAATACTGAAAAAAAAATCGGTAACACCAGAATTAACATTATTTATTTTTAAAAAGTTCATTAGCACTTTAAAGTTTTTTAAAACATCGTACACATTCGTAACAAAACTAAAATAAAATTTTTACCTAAAACTAAAAAAAAAATTGTGTGAATTTAATTTCGACTTTCAAAGACAGCGAGAACGAAAATTGAAAATTTGACGATTGATCATATTCACTGTTAATAAATAAAAAATAAAAAAATTGATAACGTTTTAACTTGATTTTCGGATTCCCTAAACATCTTATTTAGTACTAGCTGTCTCGGCGAACTTCGTATCGCCTAATAATCAGTGATATACTTTGTTATTTTAACTTTTATAGTTTTGGTAGGTTTAAAAAATCAGACCATTAAATTCCCTCTCCCTCTCCCTCTACCTCCCCATCCCCCTCGCTTTTTCCCCTTTTTCTTCAAAACTGACGAAGTTGCCATACTAACTTGCACCCCCTTTTAACTCTTTGGGGATGATTTTCCAAAAAAACGCATTGCTGTTAAATTTTGTTTCTAATCATGAGCTAATATATCAATTTTCATGTTTATAATTGTAAAACTGACGAAGTTGGTTTGTATGAAAGTGACTTCAAACCCCTATTTAAACCCCTTAGGGGATGAATTTCCAAAAGTCTGATAGCCTATAGCCTTCCTCGATAAATGGACTATCAAACAAAAATAATTTTTCAATTTGAACCTTTAGTTCCTGAGATTAGCGCGTTCAACTAAACAAACAAACTCTTCAGTTATATAATATTAGTATAGATATTGTATTTTTACAAATAGATTTATGTATGAAAAACGTTATTAAAATAAAAGGTTGTGTGAATGAACATTAAAAAACTTATACCGGATGAAATTAAAATTATCTTGATGTGACAACCCTAACCACAAAAAATCCGGATATAAGTTTAATTAATTATTACTTTTGAATAACACGGAATTATAATATGATTTTAATACACATAATAGTCATTTATATAAGCTATCGACTCATGTATAAATCTTCATCTAATACGGCACTACACCTGAGAAAAATAAATAAGACTGAAAATGATAAAAATACAATTTTTACTTTATTTAACCACAGTAAATGGACAATTTTTTTAAAGGTAGTACAGTTATATCTATACAATTAACTGGCATAATCAATTTTATAGTATCCAATTTAGTTTTTCTGCAAAAAATAATTTTGTAAATTTTTAGACCCGGATATGAGCAAACTTTGAAACGGTGTACAAAAAAAACTAAAAGCTGTATCGCATCGGGAGTTTTACTCTGACGTTTGTAATGACATGGACTATAGTATTTTCGAATAAAAACAAAGTGAAACAAAATCGAGGTTTATAACACATAGTGCGTCTGAACATAGGCTTTGAACTTCAGCGCATGTAAGACAGAGATAGCGACACGAACATGCTAACGTGAGACTGAGACATAATACGCCGCGTGTTGAGCATTGCCGAATTATGTTACGCAGCCTTCTGCACGAAGTTCAGACGCGCCAAGATACAGCGGCCGTACTGGTACAACACTTATCCATGCGACAGTACAGCCGATATCAACAGCTTTCCGTCCATATCTCGACTGTTTCTTTACACTTTTAACAGCAACGTTCTAATAACACGGGCAGAAATGTTAACACTTTCCTGTTGCATATTACAACATTTACTTTTTGGAATTTATTGAGGGGTCGATTACAACAGTAGTGCGTGCGAGTTTATTTGACACCTGGCAGAAATACAAACCCCTCTCCACAACCCCTTTCGCCACAGTAGCCATAAAAAATATTGTAGAAAAAGTATTGTAATTAATATGTGTATATACAGGTTGATTTGCACACTGTAAATTCATTTCTTTGATATTATCAGTACGATTGTACGGTCCCCTGCAGAGAAAAGTAACCCATCTGTTGAACAGTTTTAATAGACAGATGGGTTACTTTTCTCTACAGGTGACTGTACAATATACACACTGCTATTGGTGATTTTTTCAATGTTGGCGAAATTAATTTATGCTATTTTTATGCATAAAGTTATGTTTATATTTATTTATTTATGTTTTGATGTAGTATGCAGTCTGACTTTCATCTTATTTTAAACAATATGCCATTAGGACCTGTTTCTAATAATGTTATATTATTCAATAGTGGAATAATCAGAATCAGAATTCTATCAATCGACCGAATTTAGGTTTTTTTTTATTTGAAAGGACAATTATACTTCCAGATTGGTCCCACATTATTGTCAAATATTATGATGATAGGATTCGAAATGGATGAAACGTTTACATCGTATTAAGTACAATGTAATTTGTGAAAATGTTTGTTACTCTTTCACGCAAAAACTACTGAACAGATTTTTATGAAATTTTGCACAGAGGTAGACCATGGTATGGTGGAATAAGACATCTAGAGTACTTATTATCCCGGATATTCTATTATTATTATATTGTTACGCGATTATTATGTTTAGCAATAATTCTTGACTCCCAATGCATTGGCGCCACGTGGCTTCAATCTTCAATGGATTCGTTCCATTTTGAAAGGAGAACGGGGGCTCAATTTTCAAAATGGAACCTCCCGGGCGGGACACACATTTTGTTCGAGATGTCTGTAAGTATAATGTCATAACATTATACTTCAATGTGTTGAAGTCGGTTATTTTTTGGTAAAATTTTAAGCTTTACGAAAGCCAACGGTACACATCCTTTACCGAACTTGGCCCCTATTATCATCTGTGACGCACGATAACAAGTATGTAATGAATACCGGTATACTGGCTTACTTAAGCCTTTGTTATGTAAGGCAGACAAAGTATTGGCCTACTTTCCCATTGATTCTAATGAGACACTGGTATGAACTATATACATCTCCAAAATATGTGTTGTTTGTTCGGAATGAAACAAAGTCACTATTTCTGTAACCATTGTTAACTTAAGAAAAAACAGTCGAATTGAGAATTTTTTTGAAAATTTTTTTTTGAAATCGGTTAAAAATAAAAAAAAACCGCCTGCTGTCAAAAAGCTATCATGATATTATACCTTTTTGAAATTCTAATGGTGAGTTTTTTAATTTGATATCCATATTGCGTTATTTGATTTATTTTTATTTTATAAGCTACTAAATCCTGCCCACTGGTGGTACTATTGATGTTAATTGTTAATTAATACCATTATTACTATCATTATTTCTCCGTGGAGGTCGCCTGGATAGCTACCACCATTGAGCATGAGTCAGCCGCCAAACGACTCGTCGTGTTCCGGCTGGGGGCTTGAGAGCCAGTTCTTTCTTTCTTTTTCGTTTCTCTTTCTAGACCAGCAACGCATCAAAGATGCCTTTGGTGTTGCTGATGTCCATGGGCGACGATAGCCACTTACCAACAGGTGGATCTTCAGCTCGTTTGCCGGCTATTTCCATAAAAAAAAATATTTCATTTCATTTCAACAGAATTTTACGGTAGCCCCTAACTGCCCCTAAGTGTTATTTCCTAAATAAAGTTAGAAGATTTGGAAACACATCTAAATATTCTCAAAGAGACGATTTTTCCGCAAATAAAATCTTAAAATTCGAATACCAAACAATACGAGGAAAATCATGACGATAACAACAAAATTACAGTAAAAAATTAATGCCCGGTTTTTTCTGTGCCTACCACCCGGAACCGGTCAAGGTCGCCCGAGCGTGACATTAAGATGGTAATAGCTGGTGTGAGGCGATGGTGCTACCATTATCTACCATCGTGCTTGCTATCTGGTATCTGTGCTTACCACGGTATAATTATCAGGGTTAGAAAGCTATGTCAACATTGCTGGGATGTTTATGTGGGTTACACGAGACTTATTTGGTCAACAATGTTGGGACTACTTTTTATTGAAATATTATTACCTATAGTTTAAAAAAAATAATCGTAAATTGAAATTAGATAAAAATAAAAATTAAATGATATTATTATCACATTATTATGTACCATGTTTGACGCAATAAAGAATTATGAATTATTACTAAGTAAATAATTATTATATAAATAATTATTATAATAAATAATTATTATAATTAAAATATTTTGATTTTATGTCTGTCGTATTTTTAAATTACAAATGTCAAACAAAATGCCCCTGTGTTCAGTAGGTATTCAATATTTTATTGCATTATATTTGTAAGATTGCTTACTAAACAGGATTTGTGTAAAAAAACTATAAAATAGGCAGGCTAAAGGATTAAAGTTCTATTTATTATGCAGCAAGGATTTATTGAAATATTATTATACTTTAAAAAATAATGGTAAATTGAAATTAGATATAGCATTAAATTATATTATTACCACATTATTATGTACCATGTTTGACGCAATAAAGAATTATGAATTATTACTAAGTAATATAATTAATAATTATTATAATTAAAATATTTTGATTTTATGTCTGTCTTATTTTTAAATTACAAATGTCAAACAAAATGCCCCTGTGTTCAGTAGGTATTCAATATTTTATTGCATTATATTTGTAAGATTGCTTACTAAACAGGACTTGTGTAAAAAACTATAAAATAGGCAGACTAAAGGATTAAAGTTCTGTTTATTATGCAGCGAGAATTTATTACGAATATCAACCATGTTTCTTCTTTGTTAGCTTATACCTAGCTAAGTATATAATTTTTTTTCTTAATTACACTATAATAGTAAAATGGAAAAGTACTATACTGAAGAGTTTTTTTACTGGGTATATCAAAAAAATATATCGTCTAAGACGATATAAAATTAACGAATTTATACATATAGGAGATGAAAAAAAAGTTTAAAACACGCTAATTCATAATCAAGTTACTCACAATGAGTGAGTAATCTATGTAGAAATATTATAAAAAATAGTTTTCTAGAAAAAAAATTGTATTATGTCACTAATGTCACTATGCCGATCACGTTTAGCTTTAGCAGGTATATCCTCCATTATTTATTTATTCATTCCAAAATATTACCACTAACATTACAGGCATGTCCTAATGCGTTAGTGTATTTCACATAAATTCAGACAACATTATAATATTAATATAAAATAAAACAAGTCAATATTAGTTAGTCAATATATTATCCGTTAACATCATATTTTTTTGACAACTTAGTTCATAACACAGACATAGATAGTGTTCATAATAATATATTACGTGACAACTAAAGTTAGTATGTCCAAGACCTATAAGTGAGAGGCGGGTGGTGAGCGGTTAATAAGAGTTTTTTTTTCGCAATAATGAAACAGTGAAGTAAGACTAAACCAACACAAATAGTTATCACCATTTACAATCTTGTATCTAGTGCTAATAGGTTCGTTTAGCTCATGGACACACAGACATACATATTTAAATTGTACAACTTGATTAACATTTCTTTATACATTTTTTTTCTTTTACAATCTGTTACTCCCTAAATCCAAGTGTTCTTAGATAGGTGACGTTAAAAAACAAATATGGTGTGAGATGCTATTATTTGAAGTATCAAAAAAAATATCTAATAATGCAATATGGGTTTTCAATTAAAGAGATTATCATAAGGTTTTCAAAAAGCTATATCATGAGAGCTTTTTTGATAGCAGGCGGTTTTTTTTAATTTATACTAATTTAAATTGGCCGGTCCCTGTAGAGAATGATTTTTCAAAAATCCTTTTTTTAGTGCTCACTACATTGGAACCCTTGTACTAACTTTATTCAGGCTATGTACTGTCTGTCAGTCAATCACCGTATAAATGATTGATACGAATAAAACCCATAGACTTCTATAAATTCACTGTATAAAAATGTTAACCTAATATAAATAAAAATCTCGTGTCACGGTTTTTGTGATCGCATTCCTCTGGAACCGCTCGACCGATTTTTATGAATCTTTTTGTATATATTTGGTAAATATAAGAATAGGTCGTAAAATATATATCATACCGCCAGGTGATTAGGCTGCCTCTATCCAGAATTTTTTTAGCAAAAGAACGTACGCTGAGGCAGCTTGCAAACAAGATTTTTTAACAAAAATGTAATATTTTGTATAATGTCACTATTCTGATCACTTCACGTATTTGACTCTATCATAAATCTTCATTTCTATACAGATTTATATACAGAGAAAGCCATTTAAGAGTCAGGTTACGCAAGTGGAAGTCACTAGAATGCTTAGGTGGACCTAAACCTAGGCATTCACTAACTTCTACCATCAATATATGGGCTAGGCACCGGCTAAGACACACTTTCGGATTGTTACAACTATCTATCGTTGAAAACAGATTGCGGATTACGTTATACTTGTTAAAATCTGTTTGACAGCGATTATTTCTTTTAAATACTGCACTGATTTTCATTTGGTTTTTAAATCGTTTGAGATTAGTGTGATGTTAAAAACATCACAAAAATTCTAAGAAACCCATTCTGTTTTCGTGTTAGTACATTTTAGGTAAATTCGATTTGTACTATCCTTATCATAACATAGCAACAATCTAAACTAATATTATAAAGAGGAAAGTTTTGATTTTTTGTTTCTTTGTAGGTAACGGAAAACTCAAATACTACTGAACCGACTTTAAATTAAATACATCCTTTCTAATAACAATAAAAAAAGAATCATCGGAATCAGTTGGCGTGATATTGAGTTATTATTCGTCCATTTGTCGCGCACATACTTAATGCAAAGGAGATGTTCAAAAGTGGCCCTTTATTCCGAAGAAATTTGTACAGCCGTAATTTATATTTCATTTGAAAGCATATTTTCTAATCTACTTGAAATTTTAAGACGTATATTTTATTGAATCTCCATATTTTAGAAAATTGATGAAATATATTCGTCATAATTTGAAGGTGGAAAGGAACGCAAAGGTTTTTTTTCTAACAGGTACATACGTCCTTTTCACGAATTATGAACATATCTGAGGTCCAGCTATTATATTATTATGTTTTCAATACGTAACTATTATATTTAATGTTGTAAATCGGTGTTGTAAATGTATTAAATAATAACATTACATGAAACGAAACGACATAAATCCTAGTTTGATGTTAGTAACTGTCAGTGTGGAGTGTCAAATGTCAATCAATCAAATTCAATTGTCAAATGTCAATATTGGACTGAACCATGAAAATCATGGATATATTACTCTATCTGGATCACTGACTTTGTAGAGGTACCTGAAGATCGATGACGTCATATACGAAGGCTATTCGACCAATCACAAGCCGAATTGAGGTTGTCCTTCACAATTGTAGGGTGTCCACACTTACTTAGAAAAATTGTGTTCTATTTTGGTATGGTTCTCCAAAATGTATTCTATTGGTAATTTTTCTGGTGGTAAGAATTATAATATTGAAGTAATACATTTTACCGAATTTAATTTATTGCATTAAAAGTAAATTGAAAATTATCGTACACAATCTATATAATACACACACATACACACACACATACACACACACACACACACACACACACACACACACACACACACACACACACACACACACACACACCCACACCCACATCCAATTACAATTACTTAGTCACTATGGCGTGAAAAACAAGGCCCTTAGCTTGCTCGCATCTTATTTAAGTAATAGGATACTAAAGGTTAATATAAACGATGAAAAGTCATCAGGGTCACCTACTGTGATGGGTGTTCCGCAAGGCTCGATCTTGGGCCCTTTTCTTTTCCTGGTGTATATAAATGACTTACCACATTATGTTAAAAACCATGCGAACATTGTGCTGTTTGCAGATGATACATCATTAATATTTAAAACTGATAGGAATAAAAATAATTTTGACGATGTTAATAGTGCTCTGTCGCATGTCTCACATTGGTTCACTATAAATAATTTACTTTTAAATGCAAAGAAAACCAAATGCTTAGAATTCGTGTTGCCAAATGTAAAAAAAGTAAATAAATCTCTTAAATTAAATAATGAAACATTAAATATAGAGGAATCCACGGTTTTTTTAGGGGTGACCTTGGACAGTAAACTGCAATGGGGCCCGCACATAGCATCTCTCACAACTAAACTTGCTAGGGCTGCTTATGCTGTTAGAAAAATAAGGCAGCTCACTGACGTCGACACTGCTAGGCTTGTTTATTTTGCATATTTCCATAGTGTTATGTCTTATGGCATTTTACTGTGGGGCAAAGCAGCCGGTACAGAACAAATTTTTGTATTACAGAAAAGAGCCATTAGAGCTATTTATAAACTAAAATCAAGGGAGTCCTTGCGTGTCAAATTTAAAGAAATAGGTATACTTACAGTAGCTTCCCAATATATTTATAATAATTTAGTGTTTATACGGAATAACATAACTGCATATAAACAAAATTGTGATTTTTCAAATCGTCAAACAAGAAGGATGCATCAATTGGCTACCTCTTCGTACCGTCTTTCTAAAGTGCAACGTTCTTTTATGGGACTAGGTATAAAATTTTATAATAAAGTCCCAAAACAAATACGTGACTTACCGGTGCAATCTTTTAAGAAACGTGTAAAGGCTCAGCTCTTAGGCAAGGGCTACTATAGCATAAATGAATATTTAAATGACAAGGATGCTTGGAAATGACTAGCTAGGCAACCAGTTCTGCACAGGTTAAAGAATACCTATTTTTGTAATAGATATATAAGTTTTATTTTTAAAAGATGTGCTGAGGAGTTTCTTTACGGCTTTTCTTCTCCTCCATGACAAAGCACCTTTCCGAAAAGCTGGTAGATTAAAAAAATGACGTGCATAAGTGTATCAGTGATACCTACATGAATAAAGATTATTTCATTTCATTTCATTTCATTTCATTTCATTTCATTTCATTTCAATCGAATGATATATCCTGGGACTATAGTATAACATGGTCACAATACAAAAATGGTCCTTTTGATATTTATTTATTTTATTAGTTGCTCCAACAAAGTGTACACTATGATATACAATTTATTTACACAATTTTTGACTACCTATGCTAAGTATCACCTCAATTACAGGTGCAAACCTCTAAAGTTTAAAAAGCGACATACAATACAAAATTACAATTTAGAGCAACATGCAAGTATACAGTTACCAACGTCAAATTAGTTAAAACATTATAAAATGATAAATTACTTATTAAGAACATTTGATATTGTCAACAAAATATAGTCTATAAAAATAAAAATATTATATAAAAATAAATTATATATATTACTTATTATAAGTTACTTATCCAGTTAGAGTAATACATCCATGATCAAAACAAAATGTCAACTTTAAATCATCACTCAATGTCACTGTCAGTGTCAGGTTAGAGTTGCCAGAACTTAAAAGTGCCCAGTGTGGCAAGCTTTTTATCTATCTACGGAAATTCAAACACAAATAAAAAAAGAAGGGAGGTATTTTTTTTTTATTTTCACAACCTTGTTGCAATCGGAATAATTTTCACTTTCTCCATATCCAAGTTTTGTCTTTGTACAAATTTAGGACCAGCCCCCATACATTTTTTGAACATCTCCTTTAAGACTTATATGGTTTTCTCATGGATGCCATTGTCAGATCTCGCTCAAATTTAAGTGGGTCAACTTGACAAGCACCAACTTTGGATTAAAAAAAGAATCATCAAAATCGGTTAACCCAGTCCAAAGTTCTGAGAGACAAACATAAAAAAATACAGTCGAATTGAGAACCTCCTCCTTCTTTTGCAGTCGGTTAAAAATAGGTATCTATACAAAAATCGAAGCAAAGTGAAGGCGATTACTAGTCATTAATAAATTCTAGCGTTTACAAATCCAATTAGACTAGTATACCAACATAGAGAAGGTAAAAAAATCCCATTAATCTACCGTTTGTACAAGCCAATTAGAGTAGTATCAATATCAAGCCAGTGTGGCTTGATACTGCTCGTTTCGAGAGGTTCGACGTCCGTCTAATGCCCCCTTACCTAATGGCAGGACGGGTCAGAACTAATCTGTTCTAGGAACCACAGGAATGTATGTGATAGGACACAGTATAGCAAGTTAGAGTTGTAGGTACAAGTGTTTTGATGTTGGAAATGCCGATATCGATAAAAAATTGAGATGTTTATCGTACATCCCTGCTATAGTCTGAATTAGGCTGTTTTGAAGGTAAAATGATGGGTGTTATCAGTTTGACACATCTCTCTTTCTCTCTCTCTCTCTCTCTCTCTGTGTGTGTGTGTGTGTGTTAGTTTATCTGTCTATGGCATCGTAGCTCCTAAACGAATGGACTGATTTTGATGCGATTTTTAATTTGAAAGATAACGTGATGTGCTGGTTATGTGTGGTAAAAATATTATAAAAATGTAAGTTATTTTTTAATTTTTTCGAATAGGCTGATTTTGATCTTCATAAAGGATGCTTGTATTAAATAAATCATGTGAAGTAATGTTGATTTATGTTTTACTTGTCTGAAGAACATTTATGTGAAATGTTGCGTCAGATCTATGCTTCCTTTTGAAATCACAGGATGTAGACCAGGCGGTCTAATTGTAAACTCTTAATTCTTATTACCGTTAAATTCTTATTACCAAACATGGAGTATAGAAGGTAGAAGGAGGACCATCTCTGTGTATGAAAAGTGTCCGTAAAAACGCGTTCAATTACGATTGGCGCTGCGGTGCGGTCTATAACAGCTATGTTCGAATATCGCTATTTCTCAGACACTAGCGCCATTCATTACGGGTGGTATAACTCAGCAAACTTTATTCCGTCTAGAACAGCTATGCGTCATCGCTATTTCTCAGACACTAGCGCCATTCTGAAATGGCCATTATTGGAACCTCTATTTTCAGTAAGCAGCTGGACACTTTTTCAACTTTCCCCTCATATGAGATAGCCCTCCATGTTACCAAAGCGGTCACGTGGCCCTTTAGCCAATCCTACGTCGTTCAAAGCCCGATAATTGGATTGCCTGGAACATGAATGGTTTTATGGTTCATAATAGGCCCGCTGTAAGAGTTTACACTATGGTCAGATCGTAAATGATGGATGACATGTCCATGTTCACACCATGACGTGAATCGAAGTGGTAATATTTAAGCGCGTCTAATCCACGTATGGGTGGTCTTTATTGTATTATCCTGCAAAAGGAAAGTCACGCCATCTTGTATAAACACGTTTCGGTTGAAAATCGATAATAATCAGAAACTGTATTATGCATTTATTGGTTTTCGTAGAACCAAAAAATAAGGCATGATATAATGTAGGATAATATGTAGGATAAACGTTAATAATATTATCTATACTATAATAAAACTCAAAGTGTCTGTTTGTATGTCCAGGCATCACATAAAAACCCTTGAACGGATTCCGATGAAAATTGGTAAAGTTGTTACTGATACCCTGGGTCATATTTTAGACAACTTTTCATCTCGGAAAGATTTCCCGGGAAAAGTATAAAAGTTTGAATAAGTTAAAACATAATTTCCGTATAAAGCTAGCGAAAGCTAGTGTATAATATATTCCATTATATTATATTGCTATAACTACAATGCTGCAATGATAATATTTCCTACTATTCTCATAAAATAGCTATGATATGAGTATATTATAATGCTAAGTACCTACCAACTTGATCATGAATTGTATAAAATACGAGGAAAATAATAATAGATATAACTTCCTAATGCATATTCCTCAAGGTTAGTGTGTGATCATCACTTCTTTTAAACAATATTTTACTAACACTTGTTATACTGCATGCGGTTAGCGATAAGCGAAAAAATTTATTCAAACAAACATCCTTAGCTTGATCATTCCTTCGTACGAAAGAACAAAAGAGACAGAGAGAAAGTGGGGCGGAAAACCATTGAAGGATAATGTTATAGAACAGACATCTCGAATAAAATGTGTGTCCCGCCGGGAGGTTCGATTTTCAAAAGATTTTGAAAGGAGCCCCCGTTCTCCTTTCAAAATCGAACGAATCCATTGAAGATTGAAGCCACGTGGTGCCAATACATTGGGACATACATGGTGTTCGCGGTGTCGGTTCTATACGCTAGTAATAATACTTCAATGCTTTAAAGTACTAATTTTGGTTAGAAGTTCCCCCCCTGTGAGCTAAATTGTTAGTGTTGGTAGTGATGAATTTACAAGTAAAATTATAACGGCTACTAAAGGCTTGCAGTTTAAGGAGTAGATAATCGTGGATCAATTTACAACTTCGGAATCCAACATTGTGAGTGGCCTGACTCGCACTTGGCTGGTTTTTAACCGACTTCAAAAAATTAGGTATTCAATTCGGCTGATTTTTTTTGTTTGTTACCTCAGAACTTTCGACTGGGTGAACCGATTTTGATGATTCTTTTTTTAATCGAAAGCTGGTGCGTGTCATTTGGTCCCACTTAAATTTGAGCAAGATCTGACTAGTAGTTTTTGAGCTATCCCTAATTTTGAAGTCGGTTATTTTTTGTCAAGAATTATTAAAGTAAGAGGTAAGAGGTAAGATTAAAATACCTATACTGCAAATAAAGATAATTCACGGCACCAAATAGGTAATTTATAAAAAATTAAAACAAATAACGTTTGTTTCTCAAACCAAGCATCGGTTAAGTTACCGAATAAAATTAAATTTGTTATTTCAAATAAAAACAAACAATTGAAACAATTTGTTACGAGCAATTTTAATCTGTTACCGTTCGTGCGAAGCCAAGTAGCTGGTGTCGACATCCTCCACAGATTAAATTTCCCTCAGGTATTTGCACCTATCAATGTCATATCGCACTGAGTTACTGGTTTAACAACCTGCAAAACCTGCAAAAATTGTGTCACGTAGATATCGTTTCTGGTAATTGGCATTAATTTTTTTTATTATTTTTTATTGTAATAGTGTAATTAATATACATATTTTAATATTAACTGTAGTTATAAAATTAAAATTAAAATAAATCAATTGTAATTTCGAAAAGTAGGACAACTTAGAGTTAAGTATTAATATTTTACTATTTGGTTAATTAATATCAGTTTCAATTATATTATTGTAATATTCTATAGTATTGTAATTTAGTTAATTGTATCAAATTGATGTAATCGAAAATTTTTAACATAATACGGTGACAGGTAAGGAAAATCAAATTTTATGTATGTACATAGTGAATACTAATAAGAGGTGTAATTTGACATAGATAATATGAAATTTAATAATATCCTAATTGTATGCATGCTGTGTTCACCTATAATTGCGGGAACACGATTTTAGAAATAAGTTAACTTGATATGGTGAATGAATTGTGTATCCGGCGTTGGTGGACCTTAATAATAAATAAATAAATAAATAAATAAATAAATAAACCCTACATAGTTACACACTCATAGCTTCACACTTACAAGGACATACTTGCTTCACTCTAAACAAGAAACTTCAGCACTGAGCTTTGTCTAAGCATAAAACCATAATAAAAAATAAACACTCATAACATTTAAAATATATTAACCATGACATACATTTAAAATATTATAATGTAGACTATTGATATTGTTTTACTCTCATTTTTCTCATTCGCACACTATTTAATATACAACAAACATACTTATGCATACATTTACTCAATTTCGGCCTAGTTTTAAAATAACATTTAAAACATAAAGTAAAACAAATAAATGATTAACAAACATAGCTACAGTATAATAAATTGCGAAATATACACCTGTGTTTATTTATGTGGTTGCAGACAGAGTAACGAATGTAATAGAATTGTCAGAAGGAAATCTATGCTTTAGTAGTCACACCCGAAACAGTATTTTAGATGAAATTATTTTAAATTGGTATATCTTATTTTATTTACGGACTGTTTGAAGTAAATAAAGCATCAAAATTATGTTACCCCAAGCTTTATACAATAAAATATTGAAAGCCACATCTAATCATTCCTCTAGATTTAGAGGAGAATTTTCAGAGATTAGCGGAAACAAGCAGACACACAGTCAAAGATATTTTCAAAAACTGCAAAAATCCCTATTTATCTACTTCCCACGAGTTATTTCAACCTACCTAGTTTATTACTTGTAAGAAATTAATAATACCAAAAACCCTTCACTACAAAATCTAAATTTAACCGTTCAGAACCATTCTCACATATCCGGTTCTGGATCTAATTCATCCGGTTACAACCGTCACTTCTATTAATATCTAAGCCGCAACAGCCTGCGTGATACTGAAACTCTATAGCCTATTCTAATTACGCGTGTATGTATACAGGTGCTATATTGCGCAATACGTTCGAATGCGGTTAGGTAAATATGTTGAAACGATATCAAATCGATGTCGATTCGAGACGGTGACTTCCTTTCCGAATCCGGTCGATATCATTTTTAACGCTTCACACTCATAGCCCCACTAGGATTCCTTGTGTCGTGGGTGCCATGGACAGCATCCAAAGACAAGGACACACTTCCAGACCGAAAATTGAAATTCAAACTTTATTATTCAAATTTTCGCCTCGCTGGGAATAGAACCCAGGACCCTCGGCACGGCAATCTGGCATGCTAACCATTATGTCAAACGAGTAACCTTTCACATATTTTTCTTGGTGTTGATATGGTGTAATGATTACCACGCTTAATAGTTGTTCAAAGGATTGTTTCGATTACCAGGAAGACAGAAATTTGAATTTCTATTCTCTGTTTTGCAGTGTGTTATATTTTTAATTGGAGATCTAAATTACTAAAGTTGTTAATTATTCATCATAGCGCTGTAAATTGAGCGTCTTTTACTTCTATGTTACTTATATCCTACTTTTTTCCATATTATAATATGTTACACATAAGAAATAATTAATAATTTATACTTACTAATATTATAAAGCTGAAGAGTTTGTTTGGTTGAACGCGCTAATCTCAGGAACTAACTGGTTTGAATTGAAATTTTTTTTTGTGTTTGATAGTCCATTTATCGAGGAAGGCTATAGGCTATATAACATCATATATTTTAGTAGTTAGTTTTTTCCACAAATTAACGCGGGTGAAACCGCGTGGCACAGCTAGTGTATAAATAATCTGCATAATTGTTTCAGACTGAAGGATGTGGAGTCTCGTGCTGGTGGCGGCGCTAGTGTCGACCGCGCGCGCCAAACAAATACCTCCTAGTACCGGTAAATTACATTTTTATTATAACTTACTTAAAAAAATGTGAGCCGTCATGGGGCGGCTGGCAGGTGTGAAACATCGAAATTATTTTATGCAACGAATAGGCATAAAAGTACAGATTATGACAGGAACTAAATATGGCATGATGAAAAAATACATTATTACGAATTGTCTCCAGAAAATGATGACAGTTGTGTCCTACTGTATGCTACAGCCTATCAAACTAAGTTTATTTATGATTACCCACATTGTGTTATTATATATTTTTTTCATATTGCCCTACCATAATAATTTAGTGTGGAGAAGCGTCGCCACTCACCGCGCCAAAAATCATGTTTGCCCCTCGCCTATAGATGTTTCACATCAAAAAGCTTCAGCGTACCTTACAGCCACAGACTTGAAAAAGAACCAGACCGATTCTCAGCAACAAATTCAGTGAAGCACCCATACTAATACCAACTCCTCTGTTCTTACAAGCATCACACGCACACATTGACACCATGCTGTTATAATCGGCCGCCATTATCGCGTCGGATTGGTCGGTCCGCACTAAAAATTACGCACACATGGTAAGCGGGTGGCGTCACTCTCGATAAGACAAGGTGACGTCTGGTTATTTTTTCAAGTCTGTGCTTACAGCATATAAATCAGTAAAGTTTCCGCTTGTATGACACCATCTCAATGGTCATACATTAACCATCAGGTGGGACTGTGGTCTAGCATTAACTTATTATTCGACTTCAAAAAAGGAGGAGGTATTCAATTCGACTATATTTTTGTATGTTTGTTACCTCTAAGCTTTCGATTGGGTTAACCGATTTTGATGATTCTTTTTTAATTGAAAGTAGATGTTTTTCGTGTGGTCTCATTTAAAATTGTGCGAAATCTGACGAGTAGTTTTTTAGTTATCCCTAATTTTGTAGTCAGTTATTTTTTGTCAAGAATTATTTTAAACAAAAAATTCATTCACAGCAGAATAATAATAAACATAACTGATAGAGCATAAGTGCAGTACAAAAACAATTAAAAATAATAATAAAATAATAACTAAACAATTATTTTGTACAGGGTTAATCAATCGCCTGCAGTCTGTTTCAAATACCGTTTGTATGCGCTGATTGGACAGCTAAATCTCAAAGATATTAATTTTCTATTTTTTTATTGAATATACCTCATATATACATCCAAACAATACGATTTTGACAACTTGCCGAATAAGATACCGAGAATGATACACGATCAAGTGTACCTACTTGTAAAGTTTGCAGTTTGACTTGAGGCGGCATCCAACATGAGATAGCTATATGGCCTGATAGCCATACTGTGGTCATATACCGTCAAGTTTACTGGATGCCGCGTCAAGTCCGCTGCAAACTTGACAAGTATACTTGATCGTGAATGGCCAACATATCGCGCACAATATTTTATTAATATTTAGTGATTGCGTTGAAGTCTTTTGTTCTGCTGACAGTGGATGCAGTCATAATTGTTTTTATTATTACAATATTGCTTTAGTAATACATTAATTTATTATGAGCGAGATTAACAATATTTTGATAAAATAAAGCTACAAAATACTGCAAGCCGCCATGATGTCTTGAACGCCAATAAGTCTCAATCAGAGCGAATTACGTCACGCTTAAGTAAACAAACGAATATTACTATACTGACAATGACATCTTGTCTATTACTTTATTTAGACGTGACGTCATAAGCGACGCCATGACACATTGAATGTTTTAAATAAACTTAAAAATTAAAGTGTATTTATTTTATACTAAACCTTGTTTTTTCCGGAAATAAACATAATAATAAATACGTTGTAATTATAATACATTTCCTTATATTTCCCAAAAACATAGAACAGTATTTCAAAATCTGTCATCATGCCCCTTAGAACTGGCCATAAACCCACAAAAACCAAAACACAACCATTTCCAATTTCCACAATCAATTTATCAACGCCCATGGCATGCATACCCATACCCAGGTATCGTAGCAAATTCGGGTCCGCATACAGTTACTCGACGCAGGACTGGGGTAGTCGACCCGGTCAATGACACCATGCCACGACGGACGCTATAAGTGGATCTAATGACTTCATAGAGGACAATAATACTTTACTTAAACTACCTTTTTTGAATAGACAACTAAGTCGTATCATAGCCGATGAAGTGTTATTTGAATATCAGAGTGTAATGAGATGTATTACCTTGTTCAATATTCCTTGGCAGGCATTTTGCTTGTAAATTTTTAAAATTATGACAGTTGATTTAGACAAAAATGCATCTGTCAGCTGGGTTTCCATTTTTAGAGGATCTGTGTTGCATACGTTTTATAATATTATTAGATATTATATTCATTGTTTAAAACGATTAGCCTTTGTTGTATTTGTACTGCTGTGTACCCAAAAATAATAATTAATCTATACTAATATTATAAAGCTGAAGAGTTTGTTTGGTTGAACGCGCTAATCTCAGGAACTACTGGTTCGAATTGACAAATTATTTTTGTGTTTGATAGTCTATTTATCGAGGAAGGCTATAGGCTATATAACATCATACATTTTAGTGGTTAGTTTTTCCACAAATCAACGTGGGTGAGACCGCGAGGCACAGCAGCTAATAGTATAATAATTAACAAAATCGGAGATAATTAAGAAAATCAGTGATACTGGAAAACTAATAACTTAATTCTAAATGTTCTGATATGTCCATTACATAAAAATATTAACCAACATAACATGTAATGTTGCGTTACGAGTTCATTTTCGCCTTTCACAAACGTTAATAGATTTAGCAATCTGTACATCTTCGGAGTAGAAACGCCCCCTCAGTCTATGTGATGTCTTCATCATATGCGAGATTGCCTTCACATTAAGTCGTATTACTTAAATAGTTATAAATATGCTTGCAGAATTTTTGTGCATTTTTCTCTTGAACTGAAAACAAACTCTAAGTGTTGAAATGTAATAACAAGTAAATAAATAATATAGATGTGAGCAATTTTAGCTCTCTGTCAACAAATAATCAAGTCTTCCTTATCATAAATATAAACAAATAATGTTTAAATATTTATTGGTAATTCAGGGATTTTTTCCAGAAAAACTCAAAAGTGTTTGTGTTATTATCAATGATTATCATATCTTTCGTATGTAGAAAATTTTGGTATAAGTGTTGAATCACCAATAAGTACCTCTTTATTACCTGTCAACGCGTGTTGGTGACATCTTTTGTCTTACAATTATCCATAACAAGTGACAACCTACCATCACGTTGCATCGTCACGGTTGTCAGCTTTTTACAAAAAAAAACTTAGTTATAACTTTATAAGTACGTAATCTAACATTTTAACAAAAAAATAACCGACTTCAAATGAAGTACATTGTACTTTTGACATGGATACCATTGTCAGATCTCGCTCAAATTTATGTGGGACCACACGACAAGCATCAGCTTTCAATTAAAAGAAGAATCATTCAAATCGGTTCACCCAGTCCAAAGTTCTGAGGTAACAAACATAAAAAAAAATTAAGTACAAGTAATGAACATTACTGGTACAAATACCTTGTATAATAGGGTAAACTCCTGCAAAACCGAGCGCTCTGTTAAAACTAGTCCTTCCATGATTTAAGTACTATTATTTGTCAAAACTTAGGAGCTCCGGGACTTCTGACATAAGTCCACTAGTTCCGTAATAGTGTAAGAAGCTTCCGTAATACTTTCTTCGTAATGAAATTTCAGTATCAATTACATTCACTTGCCGCTCTCCGGTCCGTAAAGTTAGGGTTGCCTCTATTGGAACGAAGTTCCTTATCGCGCGTTGTGAAAGGGGGCTAGACGGAAAATTACGACACTTTTTGATTCTTACGAATGACGACACTTTTTTTGAAGTGATTCAGAGAGTTTTACAGAGATGGCGCTGTACAACTTTCTGAAATTGTACAGAGATGGCGCTGTACAACAAAACAATACTTAAATCGAAAGGAACTTCGTTCCATCCGGGTGTCCCTTGACACCTCTCATGTTTTTTTAGGGTTCTGTAGTCAGAAAGGAAACCCTTAAAGTTTTAGTTATAGTTTTGTCCGTCCGTCCATCCGCTGCCCACGACATATGCGGCGTATCTGTCATACGCATTGGGCTCTCATATGATTTAATACAAATGCGGCGCGTTTGGCGCGTACGGTGCGGATATAGTGCGTTCACCTTATAGTCGATTCGAGTTCCATTGTTATTTGAAAAAGATTTTTTGACAACTCTTAACCCTTTTTGTGTGCATTTTGCGTGTTAGTAACAGAATAATTACGCAAAATTTTGCGTTTGTAATTGCTATCTCAGTGAATAACTTGCACAGATGCCATGATTAGTGTTGTAACTTAGTTACAGCAATGCATTCTCTTATACGGCGCGCTGTATCTGTTAGAATATCTGTGATATTTTGTAACGTTTTAATTATTTCTTCACTAATTAGTAATTAATCTAGTTTCTTTGCTAAGTTAGGTGAAGTAACTACAGTGTAATACGATGTCTGCTTAGTTACACATTTAGCTTGACTTCGATATTTATGGGTGTTTCTTTGTAAACTCGTAAACGGCTATCCTTGTAATTTTTTCCCAATAAAATTTTATTCCATAAATAAATAAAAAATTTAGAACGAAAGCTTAACAATATTCCTATTTGGAGCATTTGTAATGTAAAGGAAATAAATTTTAGTTTTTTCTATAAAAATTTCAAAACCACCAAAAACTCAGTCCCCTGGTTGTCCCATTTTCCAGAATTGAGGCTTCGAGATTTAATTTCAAGATATTTCAAGATATTCATAATACATATATTATAAAATGGTATGCATAATGTTTACAAAAACAATTAGAATACTAATAGCCCTCTGAAATAAAAAAAAACAGTCAAAATCAATTTATTTCATTTAATTCATTAAACCAAAGTTTGTCCCGGCCTATGCCAGTCCTCTGGCAATATGGCAGAAGACCGTTTTTCGTTGCGTAAATTTTATGAAAATCTCTCTTTTGAAGTTAGTTAAGTTATTAATATTCTAATAATCTCTTCAGACAGGTCAAACTTATCACACTCCACTTTTTGTGTCAGGGGTTAATATAATAAATTCAAGTATTATTAATATCAATTTTCATTAATATTTGTTCCAGAACTAACAACGACAGCTGGATCAACGACAGAGACAGACATATGGCAGGGAGCGCTCGCGCCGCTCGACTCGCTCACAGTGGCCTGCGAGCGGGACAGCATGCATGTCACCATCTCGCTCGCACAGACTGGACATGCTAACAGGTCGGTTTATAGAATTTATTTATGAAGAACCCAAACACTACGAAAAATGAAAATGAATGAAATGAAAAATATGTTTATTATATAGAGGTTGCATGTTTATATTACTTCGGGGTCACCAATGGGGTCACCAGAGGAGCAATGAGATTAGTCAGAAGGTTTCAAGTAAAATAATTCATTTACAAAACTTACACCTAATTCATTTACAAATTGTAAATTATTACCTTTATTTATATTAATCCCAAGACAATGATCAGCCAGTAAAAAATATTTAAAATAATTCACTTAAAGATAATAAACCAATCACAGAAAAATTGCGGCGCAGTCTATCTCGCAATATCGATTTAAAATTTATTTTGTATGAAAAGTTTCACTTTGTAGAATTTCCACGGAAAACATTTTCTTTTGCGTTGTAGATTAGTTGACAATGGTATAAGGAAGTACCGCTATACTAGAATACCCTGTGCTATGGGGTCTAGGCTCCCCTGTTTGAGGTCAGTGAATAGTCGCTAAAGATATAGATGGCAAACGGCATTATGTAAAACCTAATTTTAACGTATTACAAAATAAAATAAATAAAAATATTTGTCTCTGAATACTCCTGTTAAGAAATTCTAGAGTTTCCTGCTTCGCTACTTTTCCCACCGCAAAAGTTGGATAAAAAAAATACTACTGATTATTCATACGACTCCTTTTTCAGGTTCGTGAATAATCATAATTATAACCTCTAAACATTGAAGTACTATTACTACTATTACTATTATACTAGCGTATAGAACCGACACCGCGAACACCATGTATGTCACAATGCATTGACGCCACGTGGCTTCAATCTTCAATGGATTCGTTCGACTTTGAGAAGAGAACGGGGGCTCAATTTATAAAATGGAACCTCCCCGGCGGGACACACATTTTGTTCGAGATGTCTGTTCTATGACATTTTATACTATAATGCCTCTGAATGACATGAGTGATAATGATGTAAGCTTAATGATGCCATCATAGTGATGTCAGCATGATAATGCCACCATCGTGATGCGTTATAATGCTAATGCCATAAACCTAATTGTTTCAGCATTTACGACACATTCAACGGTATAGTGTACCCCGCTGGGCTGGGCAGCAATTCGACGTGCCTCCGAGAGTACGTATCAGCGAGCGGCGACCTGCAGTACACGCTGCCACTCAAAGGATGCAATACCATGTCTTTGGATAACGTAAGTTGATTGTTAATTTGTTGAAATAACAATAAACAATAATTGAAGTTCAATTGATTTTTTAGTAGGTAACTTTAAAAAATTGAGAAAGTTGTTTTTAATTTTTATTACCACTTCTCCGTCATTTATCAACTGCTTTGAATTTTTTTACCCGACTATCAGGAAGGGTTATTTTTACCAGGATTTTTTTTATTTTAGGTTTTTCGATTTTTTGTATGTATGTACTTTCCCCCATGGCTCTCCTTAGCTCTATACTCCATGATCTGTATGTAGAGTAATGTATCACCACAGATTAATATTTATTCCACGCTACTAAAATACTCTAGAGTCCCTATTGTTATAATACTCGGACAATGCCCGCTTCGTCGCATCATTACCAAATACCAACATGGATATAATGACCGCGGGGGTTTTTGACCCATTTTTGGCTATATTGATTGACATATTGGGGCAGCCTCGGACCGTATTGGGGCGGCTTAGAATACTTACCCCAATCCCACGCCGGAAGGGTGTGGTAAAAGGCGACTAAATCCGGTCCGCTGGTGGTAGGGCCTTCGGAGGGATTATATTAGTAGTATTGATTTTAATTGTTAATTACTACCATTATTACTATTATTATGTCTCCATGGGGTTCGCCTGGATAGCAACCACCCTCGAGCATGAGTCAGCCGCCAAACGACTCGTCGTGTTCCGGCTGGGGGCTTGAGAGCCAGTTTTTTTTTCTTTCTCTTCTTTCTTTCTTCGCCTGGAACGCATCAGTGATGCTTTTGGTGTTCCTGATGTCCATGGGCGACGATAGTCACTTACCATCAGGTGGATCGTCAGCTCGTTTGCCGGCTATTTCCATTAAAAAAAAAGTCTACAAAATTTACCCTGATACAAACAGACCAATGTGTCGGAAGATGTAGTGAATCTTGGGATGATTACAATACCTATAAATAATTCTAATTTTAAGGTAATGTGCTTGTTACAAATTCATTATCACTGGTTCAGAACTTGTCAGACAATTAGATATACTGAAAATACCTCAGCGTTTTGTGTTTTTGGGTCGTGATAAAGATAATTTAATTAGTATTAAGTAAGATATTACATAAAGTTTATTATTATTGCTTTTCTTTATGTAAGGACACTATAAATAGCTCAAGTCACATTCTAAATTACTTAGAATGTATTGTTCTGACGTCGGCGTATAGATTGCTTGCGGCTGGGTAACGCTTACCGCATACTGATAGCTTTTGTTACGTCCTCGGTAGATGGCGTATAGTGGAGGCCCGGGAAATTTTGACGCGAGTTCTACCTGAATCCGTAACTAATACGAAGCATATCACTAAGTTTAAAAAATTACTAAAAGAACATATCATCTCAAAAAAAATGTAACAGTAAAATAATTTTCAAAAACATAAACAACTTAAAAAAGTATCTGGGACTTACACACTAAATTACTATCTAGTAACTAAAATTCTAAGTAACTAAAATAAGATTCATACAGTGATAATGCAGCATCACACACCACACACAGACACGCACATGCCACAGACCACACAAATACATAAACACACACACACAAACACACACATGCACGCAGGCACGCACGCACTCAAGAATGCATGCCGGACACAAACCGTAACTTAGTTTAGTATTTAAGTTTCTCATTTTAAGTGATGTAAAAATCTTATGGGAAATAAAGTTCTTTAAACCGAATATAATATGAAAACCTAATGAATAAGAACGCATAATTAATAAGAACTTGTATGTACATACGTAGGCATACTAAGTTAGTAGGCAAAATCCAGGCATACAAGGATTCTAATGGGTTTGTCGATGGTGTATTTCTCATTCTCCCATGCTGCGTCGTTCCTAACCTCCGTCAATGGTTGTGCAACGAGGAAACACGTGATTAGAATCGATATGCGCTCTACGCGGCGATGCGCCTGCGTCATTTGTCTTCAACTGTAACGGTATACAATATCATCATGATATGATAATATGATTCTCCATATCATATCATGATGATATGGTGGCATTATATTAGACTCCGTCAGTGGAAAATTTCTTATGAGCATACAAACAATTATCCCCTTTTTCCGTTTTAGGAAACAAATTTTCTTCTATGTTTTTTTAAACACGTTTTCTTTTTGCTGCTCCAAATGCCTAAAATTGTTACGCGTTAGGTATATAAATAGCAGAGATAGCTATAAATATCTAATAATATATCTTTTGTGTCCTGCCATCAGCTATTTCCACATCCACCCACACTCCACAGTTGACTGGTGAAAAATGATATTAGGCATTAAGTTTGCCCTTTGTTTCTTCTCTTTACGAGGTGACGAACAGGATGTATGACCTTTACGCCGAGAAACAATACAATTTTTCTCCAACTTTCCAGGAGCACGTGAGAAATTATTCTAAAATCTTTAAAATTGTTTGTATTCAGGCGAAATCAATGTACATAAAGAACAAAATTATTAATTCGGATAACAAGATAAAAACCACTTGGAATATAATTAACAGTGAGAACGGTAACGCAAAGTCCTGTGATTTCAATTACGAATTATTGATTAATAATAATATAATCAGTGCTGATAAAGACGTGGCAAGCGAGTTTGAAAATCACTTCAGTAATATTCCTATAACATTAACCAGTTCACTAGCTTCTTCACCGACGGAAGCACTTTCTATATTAAAAAATCATATTAATGAATGTAATATATTATTTGAATTTCAACATATAACCGCTAGAGACTTAATTAAGGCCTTTCAGTCTCTGAAGGTAAAGAATACGGGTGATTTGTGGGGCATATCGGTAAAAATAATACAGCATATTATAGGTATTATAGCTCCATATTTGGTCGTAGTTTTTAATAAATGTATAGATCTAGGTATCTTTCCAGATCTTATGAAATGCAGCAAAATCATTCCACTTTTTAAAACAGGTGAAAAAACTGATCTTAATAACTATAGACCAGTTTCTGTTTTACCAACCCTTAGTAAGATTTTCGAAAAGATAATATTGAATCAAATGCTAACCCATTTCAACAATAATAAATTATTACATCCTGAGCAATACGGTTTCACTAAAGGCCGTAGTACAACCGATGCCGGGCTAGGCTATTAAAGCATAATTATATTTGAAGCATGGGAGGCGTCACATAATGCCATAGGAGTATTTTGTGACTTATCTAAGGCATTTGATTGTGTTGAGCACGAAACATTGCTGTTTAAACTTGGCCACTATGGTATAAAAAACAAGGCCCTTAGCTTGATCGCGTCTTATTTGAGTAATAGAATACAAAAAGTTAGCATAAACGATATTAAGTCATCGGGGTCACCGGCTGTGATGGGTGTACCGCAGGGCTCGACCTTGGGTCCGTTTCTTTTTCTGGTATACATTAACGATTTACCACATTATGTAAAGAACCAAGCGGATATTGTACTATTTGCTGATGATACATCACTAATATTTAAGTGTGAAAGGAATAAAGTAAATTTCGACGACGTAAATAGTGCTCTTTCGCATGTGTCGCGTGGGTTCACTATCAATAATTTACTATTAAATGCAAAAAAAAACGAAATGTATAGAGTTTGTGCTACCTAATGTTAAAAAAGTCAGCAAATCTCTTAAACTAAATAACGAAACATTGCATATGGAGGAATCGACGGTCTTTTTAGGGGTGACCTTAGATAGTAAACTTCAATGGGGCCCACATATAACAAATCTCGCGACAAAACTCGGTAGGGCTGCTTTTGCTGTTAGGAAAATAAGGCAGTATACAGACGTCGAAACTGCTAGGATAGTCTATTTTGCTTATTTCCACAGTGTTATGTCTTATGCCATCTTGCTGTGGGGCAAAGCAGCCAATATAAAACAAATTTTCATACTCCAGAAACGGGCAGTTAGGGCTATTTATAAACTTAGGTCTCGGGAATCTTTGCGTGAAAAGTTCAAGGAAATAGGTATACTTACAGTAGCTTCCCAGTATATCTTCAACAATGTAGTTTTTATACGGAAGAATATAAACGCGTATAAACAAAATTTTGATATTAATAATCGCCATACGAAAAGAATGCATCAATTAGTTACGCCTTCGTTCCGCCTAAGTAAAGTGCAGCGATCTTTCATAGGGCTTGGTATACATTTCTATAATAAAATCTCAAAATTAATACGTGACTTGCCAATAGAAACTTTCAAAAAACGTGTAAAGACACAATTGTTAGGCAAGGGATATTATAGTGTAGACGAGTGTTTAAATGACAAAGACGCATGGAAATGACCAGCTCTGCAACCAGTTCCGCTCAGAATAGTAAATACTTTTGTATTATTATCTTTTTTTGTAATATTTTTGTAAAAGATGTGCTGAGGAGTTTCTTTAGGCTTTTCTTCTCCTCCACGACAAAGCACCTTCCGAAAAGCCAAAAAATTACGTGCATAAGTGTATCAGTGATACCTATATGAATAAAATATTTTGACTTTGACTTTGACGTAAATAAATAATCGGAGGAATAATGTTTGCTTTTTGATAATCAACACGTCAAGTCAAAGGATTGATGTTATACATTATGTTCTATAATCTGAGATGTTATAGGTACAATATACATGTCTATGGACATCCAATTAGGTGGCCTGCTCATTTATCCGCTATTGCCATAAACGCTCTCTTCATTTTTACAATCCACGACAATTCAATTCTTTAAACGTGTCTAATGAATTCATAACAATCGATCCCGCACGATCACGACAGACGACGTAATCACGACCTAACGATTCTTTGTATTCGTGATAATTGAGGTGCCTTGAGTCGGGTTTTTGTTGGCTTAAACGCAGGATGATGTCACAGATATTCTGATGGTATTTCCGTTTTAAAACGGTGTATTTAGACGAGTCTTAATTGATGAACTATCTTGACAGGAATTTTTATTGAAATATTAGTTTAAAAAATTATTAATTGTAAATACAAATTAATTTCAGTATTTTATAATTTATTCTTAAATTATTTTCATTTTATGCCTGTCTTATTTCTAAAATAGCTGTTGCCCGCAGCTTCGCACGCAAATTATGCTTATCATATTTTTCCCCTATTTCACCCCCTTGGGGGTTAAATTTAGAAAAATCCTTCCTTCGTGGTGCCTAGATGACTAGTGCCTACGTCATAAGAGGAATACGTGTGCGAAATTTTAAGTTTCTAGCCCTAAGGGTTTGGCCTGTGCGTTGATGCATCAGTCAATCAATTTTGCCTTTTATTTATACAGATAATGAAGATGAAGACTTACATAATACAGATTTAACTTCTGCCAAATTGTAAGCCAGTTTTTTTGCAGTAGGTACTCGGATGATTAATTACATTTTCATTTGAATGTTCTTAGTAAGAAAAATCACTGTCCATAGCAAGGGAAATGTTAACAAAATTAAAGTAAAACTGAAGTTAAAATAAACTTAGTTTTGATAGTTACATAGCTATAAAATAGCTTAACAGCGGCGTCAATTTAGAGTCATCCCGAGTAAACCAACCCTATGCTATTGATGAAGAGTTTTGAAGCAAAAAAGAGACACGAAGCCATTAATCTCTTTTTATTCATGTTTGAATGGAGTGTTACTTTGTAAGGCAAATATCAAAGTAAACATTGTTGAAATCTTATACAAATAGGACTTAGTTCTTGTTTACAATAGTGTGGATATTTGTCGAGAACACTCCTAACATTTGTCTATGGTTTAATATATTGCACCTTTAGAATTGAAGTGGCATAACTAAGAATTTTAAGGAAAATGACTTTTATACATTGAACAATATTCGTATTTTTTGGTAAATGCCAAAAATGTTATTGAAGAATTGGGCATTTATTTATTTTATTGGGTATAGAATATATGTTTTTATGTCGTTCAATGTATAAAAGTTATTTTCTTAAAATTCTTAGATAAGCCACATCAATTCATTGAAGTATAATGTCATAGAACAGACATCTCGAACAAAATGTGTGTCCCGCCCGGGAGGTTCTATTTTCAAAATTGAGCCCCCGTTCTCCTTTCAAAATAGGACAAATCCATTGATCCATTGATCCATTGACGGTTTTGTGCAAGAAATCGTAATGTAAATTCCTTTGACTACTTACTGATATTTTAACAGTTTTTTGCTCTCCTGTAAAGTTGCAATTTTCATCTTACGCCTTTTTCCACTGAAGGTACGATATTTGTCAGTTCTTCTTTACCTCTATGCCAGCCTATGCCCAAGTACTTAGTAACTAGATAGCCTGACCTCAGATTAAAGAAATAAAAGGCAGATGTATTCATCCAACTACAATGTAAAGCTACCAAAGCAAATACAAACTAAAAAAGCAAATACAAACCCGAGTCAGTACTAAAGAAAGCGTCAAATAGCTTGCATGTCACAATTGTCAAAATTTATGAAATAATTTTCTTAGATAAAATGCCGTCTTGCAATTTTAAACACTACTAAAGTTGTTTCCAAAATCAAGGAAAAGAAGATTAGACATCTTTTCACAGGTAACTGTTCATTATTTTATTATTTATTTATAATAATATTTTTCCGGTGCGCTCGGAACACAAAACCTCGACAATTATTCAATTTAATACCAGCTTTATATGAAAATCGATTACCCTAAATTAAGGGAAATATGCATGGGTTATTTGAACACTGATCGATTATAAATTTATATCAAAAAAGATTTTAAAAGTAAATAGTTGTATTTATTTAAATCTAAAAATCAGGCAATTCAGCCAATGCATAAATACCTGTCGCTGGGTTATTACAAACATAAGATAGATTGTACAAAGGATTAGAGGGATAAAATAAGGATTTTAACATGGGTAAACCTGGTTGATTGAAAATATCACGTTTGCTTACGATAAAATGCACGATTGAAAGAAAATATTATATTCTATTTTAGTTCCTGTTTAGCCTACCTACTCAATAAATTATTTTATTTTGCAGATTACCGACAAATGCTATTATACGAAATAAATGGGCTTTTATTATTCGTCAAAGTAGGCAAGATAATGATTGGTCATCCAAATTTTGCTTTGTTTATTCATTGCATTTTAATGAAGATGACGTATATTATATATATTTCATGTATTTTAATTATAATAAATGTATTAAAATTTTGATATTTTTCAACTAAAAATAACTACCCAAAAGAGAAAAAAAAACATAAATCAAAACAATTCAACATATTAAGTACTGTATATTAAAAGAACCTTTGACATATTTAATATCTATACTTTTTGATAACTAGTGATATAATAATAAATATTTTTCCAATTTAATTTTTCATAATATTTCAAGTTGAAAATACACATGACAAAAAATATTTACTAAATTGCGGGAGATTGCGACTTTGTTTTCAATGTCTGGCAACTTACACACACAAAGAAATATGTGTCTCTACAATGCCACTGCTAATTGTCAATATGGTTGTCATGTACACATAGTGAAAAAGCGGCTTCACGTCATTCGTTGCATTTCTTTGCGAAAGTTATATCTGCCTTTTATTTCTTTAATCTGAGAGCCTGACAAGTAAACAGGTTTTCAAATTAATATTTATTCAATGTAGATTTTAGACAATTTAAGAAAATTTAAGAAAATTATTTATTATTAAATTAAAAATGGATCAATAGTTTAAGTGAATTGCGGACGTATGAGATAGCTAAGACAAAGATTGCATGACAATTCGTCACACCATTTATAGAAAACTGTTAAACAACGATACAAGGTTTTTTAAACTTCCTATTTAAACTGTGACTCATGGCGGAGTGCGAAATAAGTTAGGCTGCGTTCACAACTCTTTGTACACCTGCGTGCAAAAAAATGTATACTTTGTGGTTAATGAAACTTGATTCTCATTAAGAATTTAACAATTCACTTACATGAGAACTTAGGTGTAATATGTACTTATTCTAAATTATAATCTACTTACAGTAAAACGTACTCCATTATAAATTAGATTTACTAATCACAACATTTGAATTTGATATAAATTAACAATATAGTCAAACAGAATAATTTACGAAAACATAGATAAGGTCACAGACGTAGATAGGATAAGGTAAATAATTAATTGTTCGCAACAACTTTTACGATATTTTAATACTTTGACTTTAACATGACGGAATTTTGGTTAATTTGGTTAATTTTAAAAGGTTTTTATGTTGCTTATCCTGCTTGTGTGGGTCAACTCTTGCAACCTTGACTAGATCTACTTAATCTTCCTCTTTGGAGGATTCCAGAGTTAAAAATTTTCTTATTTTTATGGAAATAGCCAGCAAACGAGCTGACGATCCACCTGATGGTAAGTGGCTATCGTCGCCCATGGACATCAGCGACACTCAAGGCATCACTGATGCTTTGCCGGCCAAAAGACGAAAGGTTATCTAACTATTCGATAAAGTCTGATGTTTAAGAAAAAATCTATCTAAATGCGGTCTTATATTATTCACACTACTGAATATGTTATGCAAATATCAATCCACCCACATGAGGGTATCGACACCTACGTTTTGGATTGAGATTTGAGACTACTGACAAAAGATTGCCGCTTTGATAGTAGGTATGTTCCTATTTATAATAGTATTTACAGAAGTACTTTATTTCCTAGGTTTGTTTATTGGAAACATTTTTCTACAAAATCAATATTTTGCCAAATAAAAGTGAAAAATTCGGTTTCGGTTTAAAGAGTCTTTATTTCTCATAAGATTTTTACATCAAACGGGAAACTTAAATACTAAACTAAGTGAAGGTTTGTGTTTGGCATGCATTCTTGCGTGTGTGTGTGTGTGTGTGTGTGTGTGTTTATGTATTTGTGAATAATTATTTTTTTCTCAAGATGACCTTGAAAATGAAATATGCAGTTATTTTGCCTATGATATTCGTTACCAGCGCCTCTAAATACATAGGTATACCAAAATTCAGATCAGTCTGAGGTATGGGCTAAAAGGAAGTAGGTAGGTATCCAAAATTTTACGTATTGCATTTTTGTGCCCATACCAATTAATATCTATAATTATTGAAATGTAAAACGATTATTTATGGTCATGTCAGTCAGTTATTGTGACACACAGACTCTCTTTAAACAACTCCGTATACAGTTCGTCACTTAACCTCATTTTTTGTTTTATCTTGAAAACCGTATTACGTAATAAAAACCGATGAATTAATAATATCAACCAAACCAAAGGTTACATTGATATGGGACTGACATACTTAATTTAAATTGAGTGGGATGCATGGTTTTCTGGTAAACTAGTAACTGGTAATGTAAATATTTATGTCATCACGTTACCAGACACTCAAAATATTGGGAAATAAATGATTGTGTAAAGCAGAATGCCCATTTAGTATGAAGAAATGTACTGACTTTAACATTTTTGTGTCCTGATAAAAATACCTTTATTTGATTATGTTATCTTAATAAATTACACATACTAACTTTAGTCAATGTTAATTGTAGGAAATAAGAGATTTAATACAAAATTAATTTGTATTTAGGTTATAGTAAACTCACAGTAATATGGACTCTATGCCGGCGTATTAAAGTCGATTGCGTATGTGATGTCGATCTTTTAAGTTTCAAATTCATTTGACAGTCCCCAAACACCATGTAGTTTGTAATGTATTATAATTACAGAACACTATTATAATAATTTTCCTTTCCTGGCTGATTATAATAATTTTCTAATTCATTTGACAGTCCCCTTACGTCATCTAGTATGTTGTCATGGATATATTATACTACTAGAACTGTTGTATCTATACATATTAATAAAATTGAAGAGTCTGTCTGTGATTTCGAGATAAATGATTTTTTCAAGTTGCAAATCGTTACTTGCACGATACCAACACCAAAAAATGAGTTTTTCAAATTTTTGTCTGTCTGTCTGTTTGTTTGTCTCCGCTAATCTCCGAAACCGCTGAACGAATTTTAACAACAATTTTACTAGGATATTACAAAGTGTTCAACTTAACAACTAAGCAATTTTTTTGGGTTCTATAGTAAAGGGTTCCTTGGGGATGGTTTGTATGGAAAAATAAAAAAATATGAGCTGATTTGTTTCAAACTATTAAAAACGTATTGTCCGTACAAAAAGAGTTATACATGCATTTCTTAGATTTTACGTATATTGCATGAAAAGGCCATAAAATGTATTTAAAGGTTATTTTTTTCATTAATTCAAATCCCTATTACTGAGTGGATATCTATTTTTGTATTTTGTTTTTAAGAGCATATTATTTGCGTATCTATGTCCTCCAATATAATTTCAGCATTTTATTAATTTCGCCTGGGAAGTGGTAGAAAAACGCAAATTAAGTCTGTATGAATAACCGATATCCAATAAATAATCGATTACTATCTTGGCAACTAGATGGCTCTGTATTTGTTGATTCAAGCCAACGACTTTAATACATACACCTTTAATACATAATATAATTATGATTTCTAAATAACTGCATTTTTCATGTTATAAATCGTTACTAGCACGATATCAAAACCGAAAAATGAGCTTTTTAATTTTTGTTTGTCTGTTTGTTTGTGTTCATTAATCTCTGAAGCTACTGAACGGATTTCAATAGGACTTTACTACAATATCGAGTCTTCAACTTAAATTATAGGCAATTTTTTAGGGATCCATAACAAAGCGAGAAAATAAAATATGAGTCGATTTGTTTTAAACATACAAAAACCTTTTCTTCACACAAATTGAAGCATAGGTACATAGACATACATACATTTCTTAGTTTTTTTTTTTAATATTTTGCAAGGTGGAGCCAAAGCGTGGCACTGGAGTACTTATTTTTTACAAATTTACAATAATTCAAATACCTAGAAATATAATTGAAGTGAATGTCTGTGATTTCGAAATAAATGATTTTTTAAGTTGTAAATCTATACTTGCACGATATCAAAACCGAGAAACGAGTTTTTAATTTGTTTTAAACTTACAAAAACCTTTTCTTCACACAAAATAAGGCATTCGTGCATTTCTTAGTTTATTTATATTTCGCAAGATGGAGCTAGAATATGGCACTGAAGTATTTTTTTACTAAATATCTATTTTTTTATTCAGTTTTTTTAAATCATTAATTGCGTATTATGGCCTTCAACGTAAATTAAGCATTTTTTTATACTTCACCCTGGAAGGGGTTGAAAATCGTAATTTAGTGTTGTAAAAATAATAAACATTGAACAAATTGAATAACTGATAAAAAAATATATAACTCCACTAAACAAAACTTATTGCGGCGTGTTAAATCAAACTTAGGATTATTCTTTGAAATAACTAAGTGTTCCGTCATTTTTAGAGTTCCGTAGTAGTGATGTTGTAGTTCTGTTATAATGCAGTCCTGAGGAACATCGTGTTGAGAGTGCAGAGTGCTGAATTTTCTCATTTTCTGTGAAGCAATATCTTCCCTTTGCCGAATTATTGATTTGCCAAAACTACAATGTAATAAATATGAAAATGTGTTGCTCCTTTATTCCACCTTCCTTATTCCTTTTTACCATTCTCACACAACTCATCGAATTAATCTTAACTCTCTCTCATCGCTGAACCAATCTTGATGTGTTTTGGTATAGACATAGATTGTACTTTGGAGAACGATACAAAACTATTTCTTTTTTAAAGTCTGGGTACCTAATGTGAAATACTGATGGATCAGCAAACGTCATCGTACAATTTATTTATTCAATGTTATTTAAGTACTAAGGGTTAAGTAGGAAACACAAAATTTAGAAAATAATATGAAATAATAATAATAGGTAAAAGCAACCGGCTCAGTGTGACCTAGGGTTGTTGAATCTAACTTAGATATTTAGTAAAACCTAACATAGCTGTGTAACGAAAAGATAAACGGAACAAACTTAACTTTGCCGTTGAAAAACTGTTGTCCCCATATACATATGTATTGACATGGGTCCCGATCAAATTACCAAGTTCTGCAAATAGGTTTAATTTTTTTTTGTGATACTTACAAATTCACAGTTTTAAGATTTTTTAACTTACGTTTTACCTAAGACATTTCTTCTAGCCGAATGTTTTTTGATTGCGTTGAGGATACAGAATATTATATGTTTTCACAGCTCCTAGGGATTGCAGACCTGAGTGTTGGATTAATTTTAATTTGTTACCTTCACGCGTTCCTGAGAAAAAAGGTCTTGAAATATAAACAGACAGACGGGCAATGGAATAACTGATCTTAAGGGAACCGTGTTTTTTCTTTTGAGGTAATGAACCCTAAAAATATCGAATGGTTATTTCGAGTATTGACCTTTCATAGTAACGTGGTTCTAATGAGCGATCATACTGCTTTAAGAGTAAGTATGTTATGTAAGTTAACTAAAGCACCTAAGATTTTTTCCGAAGCGAAGCGAGGGCAATTGCTACTCATAATTATAATCAAATCAATGCAACCTATTGGCCCGAAGGATCTTAAAAGATCCCTGATTAGCCCTTATTCAAACATAAATGGCCCAATGGTTTTCTTTTGTAAAACGGAAATAAAGTTACTTATTAATTTTAGAAAATTATTCCCATTAAGGATTTTTTTAGGAAATAGGGTAAAATACTTGAAATATTTTAATCAAATTTTTTGTCCAAAAATCATTGTGACACAATTATTTTTTTAAGAGTACTGGCTATGGGCATTCTCCTTTTAATTTATTATTATGAGTGAATTGAGCGAGATAATTAATGAATGCGAGAATAGATAAATGAGAAAATGATTAAAAGACAAAATTACTGACGAAGTGACAATTATAACAAATAAAAAATTACTTAACAAAAATGGTCAAACACACTTAAACGACAAAAAGAAGACAACAAATTCACGACCTAAGCACAAATAAACTGTCATATAAACATCTGCTTTAGCCGGGAAAAGAACCTGGGACCCCTTACCTGTCGTCAGCGAAATAGTGATTAGAACTAGATTATTTCTTACTTATACGCTCGCAATCAATTGTTTTACGTATTTTTAGGGTTCCGTACGAATAAATGAAAGACGGAACCCTTATACGATCACTCGTGCGTCTGGGCGACCGCCTTTCACAGCCAATTTACTCCGAAACTACTCGACCATAAAAATTGAAGTGAGTTGAAATTTGGTACTCATGTACTTTTTTGTGACCCAAAGACGAAGGTATAAGGTAAAAAACTGAATTTTGAAAAAAAAAACAAAAAATCTAAATTAAACAAAAACTGTTTTGCAAAAACCGTATCGTGTGTATGTCAAATGAAATGTAGGGCTTATTGTAAGGTTCTCAAATATATTTTTGTTATAGTTCTACAATAGATAGTTTTAAAAATTTTCAAGTAAAAACGAAAATTAACGCCCAAAATTGATCATATTTCCCCCCCCCCCCCCCCCCTTATCGCTGAAACTACTGACGCTAGAATTTTGAAAAAAAAATACAGAGAATACTTCTTAACTTAAATATTACAGGAAAACCTATAAGGACTCTATGGTCTTAAAAAACGGCAAACATAAATAAAATACATAATCAACGTACAGAACCCTCTCCAAGCGAGTTGCACTCGCACTTGTCAAGTTTATTTTAACTTCCTGTTGTTATCTCTCCCATTCTTACAATCTCGAAGTAGCATTTGTAAAGGACCCACGCGAAGATTATTATCTCCTAGTCGTTCTTTGTTTATTAATTATCGTGTTCGTAAGTTCCTTTCGTAACTAAGCAATCGCTTATAATTTACTTAATTCAGTTATTTTCTGTGGCCTGGCGGTCTATTATGAACTCTAACACTAACTCTAACACTAACTCACGTGACACTTTTCAGCCAATCATACGTCGTTAGCCCGATAAATGAATTGCCTGGAACATGAATGGTTTTAAAAGTTCATAATAGGCCCGCTGGTTTGGTTATTGGCTAGAACGTTATTTCTGTATCTGGACGACATCTGGACGGTAAACTTCGACGAGGTACTTGAAAACGGATCGTGTGACATCTATACATATTAATAAAATTGAAGAGTCTGTCTGTGATTTCGAGATAAATGATTTTTTCAAGTTGCAAATCGTTACTTGCACGATACCAACACCAAAAAATGAGTTTTTCAAATTTTTGTCTGTCTGTCTGTTTGTTTGTCTCCGCTAATCTCCGAAACCGCTGAACGAATTTTAACAACAATTTTACTAGGATATTACAAAGTGTTCAACTTAACAACTAAGCAATTTTTTTGGGTTCTATAGTAAAGGGTTCCTTGGGGATGGTTTGTATGGAAAAATAAAAAAATATGAGCTGATTTGTTTCAAACTATTAAAAACGTATTGTCCGTACAAAAAGAGTTATACATGCATTTCTTAGATTTTACGTATATTGCATGAAAAGGCCATAAAATGTATTTAAAGGTTATTTTTTTCATTAATTCAAATCCCTATTACTGAGTGGATATCTATTTTTGTATTTTGTTTTTAAGAGCATATTATTTGCGTATCTATGTCCTCCAATATAATTTCAGCATTTTATTAATTTCGCCTGGGAAGTGGTAGAAAAACGCAAATTAAGTCTGTATGAATAACCGATATCCAATAAATAATCGATTACTATCTTGGCAACTAGATGGCTCTGTATTTGTTGATTCAAGCCAACGACTTTAATACATACACCTTTAATACATAATATAATTATGATTTCTAAATAACTGCATTTTTCATGTTATAAATCGTTACTAGCACGATATCAAAACCGAAAAATGAGCTTTTTAATTTTTGTTTGTCTGTTTGTTTGTGTTCATTAATCTCTGAAGCTACTGAACGGATTTCAATAGGACTTTACTACAATATCGAGTCTTCAACTTAAATTATAGGCAATTTTTTAGGGATCCATAACAAAGCGAGAAAATAAAATATGAGTCGATTTGTTTTAAACATACAAAAACCTTTTCTTCACACAAATTGAAGCATAGGTACATAGACATACATACATTTCTTAGTTTTTTTTTTAATATTTTGCAAGGTGGAGCCAAAGCGTGGCACTGGAGTACTTATTTTTTACAAATTTACAATAATTCAAATACCTAGAAATATAATTGAAGTGAATGTCTGTGATTTCGAAATAAATGATTTTTTAAGTTGTAAATCTATACTTGCACGATATCAAAACCGAGAAACGAGTTTTTAATTTGTTTTAAACTTACAAAAACCTTTTCTTCACACAAAATAAGGCATTCGTGCATTTCTTAGTTTATTTATATTTCGCAAGATGGAGCTAGAATATGGCACTGAAGTATTTTTTTACTAAATATCTATTTTTTTATTCAGTTTTTTTAAATCATTAATTGCGTATTATGGCCTTCAACGTAAATTAAGCATTTTTTTATACTTCACCCTGGAAGGGGTTGAAAATCGTAATTTAGTGTTGTAAAAATAATAAACATTGAACAAATTGAATAACTGATAAAAAAATATATAACTCCACTAAACAAAACTTATTGCGGCGTGTTAAATCAAACTTAGGATTATTCTTTGAAATAACTAAGTGTTCCGTCATTTTTAGAGTTCCGTAGTAGTGATGTTGTAGTTCTGTTATAATGCAGTCCTGAGGAACATCGTGTTGAGAGTGCAGAGTGCTGAATTTTCTCATTTTCTGTGAAGCAATATCTTCCCTTTGCCGAATTATTGATTTGCCAAAACTACAATGTAATAAATATGAAAATGTGTTGCTCCTTTATTCCACCTTCCTTATTCCTTTTTACCATTCTCACACAACTCATCGAATTAATCTTAACTCTCTCTCATCGCTGAACCAATCTTGATGTGTTTTGGTATAGACATAGATTGTACTTTGGAGAACGATACAAAACTATTTCTTTTTTAAAGTCTGGGTACCTAATGTGAAATACTGATGGATCAGCAAACGTCATCGTACAATTTATTTATTCAATGTTATTTAAGTACTAAGGGTTAAGTAGGAAACACAAAATTTAGAAAATAATATGAAATAATAATAATAGGTAAAAGCAACCGGCTCAGTGTGACCTAGGGTTGTTGAATCTAACTTAGATATTTAGTAAAACCTAACATAGCTGTGTAACGAAAAGATAAACGGAACAAACTTAACTTTGCCGTTGAAAAACTGTTGTCCCCATATACATATGTATTGACATGGGTCCCGATCAAATTACCAAGTTCTGCAAATAGGTTTAATTTTTTTTTGTGATACTTACAAATTCACAGTTTTAAGATTTTTTAACTTACGTTTTACCTAAGACATTTCTTCTAGCCGAATGTTTTTTGATTGCGTTGAGGATACAGAATATTATATGTTTTCACAGCTCCTAGGGATTGCAGACCTGAGTGTTGGATTAATTTTAATTTGTTACCTTCACGCGTTCCTGAGAAAAAAGGTCTTGAAATATAAACAGACAGACGGGCAATGGAATAACTGATCTTAAGGGAACCGTGTTTTTTCTTTTGAGGTAATGAACCCTAAAAATATCGAATGGTTATTTCGAGTATTGACCTTTCATAGTAACGTGGTTCTAATGAGCGATCATACTGCTTTAAGAGTAAGTATGTTATGTAAGTTAACTAAAGCACCTAAGATTTTTTCCGAAGCGAAGCGAGGGCAATTGCTACTCATAATTATAATCAAATCAATGCAACCTATTGGCCCGAAGGATCTTAAAAGATCCCTGATTAGCCCTTATTCAAACATAAATGGCCCAATGGTTTTCTTTTGTAAAACGGAAATAAAGTTACTTATTAATTTTAGAAAATTATTCCCATTAAGGATTTTTTTAGGAAATAGGGTAAAATACTTGAAATATTTTAATCAAATTTTTTGTCCAAAAATCATTGTGACACAATTATTTTTTTAAGAGTACTGGCTATGGGCATTCTCCTTTTAATTTATTATTATGAGTGAATTGAGCGAGATAATTAATGAATGCGAGAATAGATAAATGAGAAAATGATTAAAAGACAAAATTACTGACGAAGTGACAATTATAACAAATAAAAAATTACTTAACAAAAATGGTCAAACACACTTAAACGACAAAAAGAAGACAACAAATTCACGACCTAAGCACAAATAAACTGTCATATAAACATCTGCTTTAGCCGGGAAAAGAACCTGGGACCCCTTACCTGTCGTCAGCGAAATAGTGATTAGAACTAGATTATTTCTTACTTATACGCTCGCAATCAATTGTTTTACGTATTTTTAGGGTTCCGTACGAATAAATGAAAGACGGAACCCTTATACGATCACTCGTGCGTCTGGGCGACCGCCTTTCACAGCCAATTTACTCCGAAACTACTCGACCATAAAAATTGAAGTGAGTTGAAATTTGGTACTCATGTACTTTTTTGTGACCCAAAGACGAAGGTATAAGGTAAAAAACTGAATTTTGAAAAAAAAACAAAAAATCTAAATTAAACAAAAACTGTTTTGCAAAAACCGTATCGTGTGTATGTCAAATGAAATGTAGGGCTTATTGTAAGGTTCTCAAATATATTTTTGTTATAGTTCTACAATAGATAGTTTTAAAAATTTTCAAGTAAAAACGAAAATTAACGCCCAAAATTGATCATATTTCCCCCCCCCCCCCCCCCCTTATCGCTGAAACTACTGACGCTAGAATTTTGAAAAAAAAATACAGAGAATACTTCTTAACTTAAATATTACAGGAAAACCTATAAGGACTCTATGGTCTTAAAAAACGGCAAACATAAATAAAATACATAATCAACGTACAGAACCCTCTCCAAGCGAGTTGCACTCGCACTTGTCAAGTTTATTTTAACTTCCTGTTGTTATCTCTCCCATTCTTACAATCTCGAAGTAGCATTTGTAAAGGACCCACGCGAAGATTATTATCTCCTAGTCGTTCTTTGTTTATTAATTATCGTGTTCGTAAGTTCCTTTCGTAACTAAGCAATCGCTTATAATTTACTTAATTCAGTTATTTTCTGTGGCCTGGCGGTCTATTATGAACTCTAACACTAACTCTAACACTAACTCACGTGACACTTTTCAGCCAATCATACGTCGTTAGCCCGATAAATGAATTGCCTGGAACATGAATGGTTTTAAAAGTTCATAATAGGCCCGCTGGTTTGGTTATTGGCTAGAACGTTATTTCTGTATCTGGACGACATCTGGACGGTAAACTTCGACGAGGTACTTGAAAACGGATCGTGTGACATTGGATGAACATTTCGACCAATCATAGACTTGATTGACATTGACCTTAATGCTGGCCATATACGATCAAGTGGATCAAGTATACTAGTCAAGTTTGCAGCGGACTTGACGCGGCATCCAGTAAACTTGACGGTGTATGGCCACGGTATGGCTATCTGGCCTTAAAGCTATCTCATGCATCAAGTCAAACTGCAAACTTGACAAGTACACTTGATCGTACATTTCCAGCTTAAGACTAGGAGCCACCAGTATCGATATGTAATTTCGACTAATGATAGGGCGCAGCAATATCCCTCTCCTCCTAAGAATAATTACAACCATTTATTTTAATTTTTATGTTGCTTAGAACATATTAAAATTGACCTGTATCTACCTAGATAGATAACTATATTGAGATATTAAAATTAATACTCTCAATATCAATTCAAGAATTATTTGAGGTATAAAATTTGTCATTGTAGTTACAGCAAATAAATTAGGTTTAGATTTGATTGTAATTTGCAACATAGTTAAACATTAGCTAAGACATTTTGGACGTAATCTAATCTAGATTACCTATATTCGCAAGCAATTCTCTCATGATTTTTGTGTTAAGTTTATATTTAAAAAAACACAAAACAAGGTCATGATTATCTACTTGAGATGAAGTAAATTTATTTTTATTTACTCAACGTTCTAGATATACTGAATAGTACATTGATCAAAGCTGTAGATATGGTGTATTCCTGCTATGAAATGATATTCTACGATGGTACTTGTGTATTTTTAACCGACTTCAAAAAAGGAAGAGGTTCTATGTTCCACAGTAATTTTTTTTTAATGTTTATTCACTGATTTCTCCGCAAACTGTGCACCGATTTCAAATTATTTCTTTTGTTCAGTAGGGACTAGAGTATACTTCCAATTTGATCCTATTGTCACCAACTTAGGGTCTGATTTTATAGGCACTTATTTCGTTTATAATATACTTATTATATTTTTAAAGGTGTTCAATTATTTGCGTCTGATAAATATAAACTATACACAGCCTACACTTCCCAAAATGCATTTCAAGTTTCAACACAAACCCTTAATCTTAACAGAAACCAGTTTTAGTTAAAAAAAACAACTTAAACTCGACGCAGCCTGGTTAAAAGATCTACTTGTTATTCATGTGTCGACAAGTGACCTTTTGTCTTGGCCTTGCTTTGGGCGTGGGCTACTTCGTAATGAGCTGTGACTCGTTTAGGCTTGTTCATACTTGCGACTGCGATGCGACAAAATGACGCATTTGTGAATAATGTTGCCAGTGTTGCGACTTCTAAACCGTCGCAGCGTTGTCGCCAAGAAAACTCGAACACGAGTTATATTTTTTTTAAATGGTAATAACCGACATACGAGCTGGCAACTAGCTAATAGTAAGTGGATATCGTCGCCCATGGACATTAGCAACACTAAAGGTATTACTGATGCATTGCTGGTCAAGAAAGAGGGAAGAAAGAGAAAGAAAACAATTGTAGCTGCGACTTCACACATACTTGCGTTTGCAATATGTTGCATATTTTCATACTTTACGCCCGTCAATATATTGCGACATTTTGTCGCATTCCTGTCGCATGTGTGAATAAAAAATTAGGGCGATCACACACGTTCATTTTGCATTCATAATTAATTAACGATCGATGTCCTCAAACTAGTGGACTTTCAAAGATGATCATTTATTTTTGTTTTTTCTTGTTACTCGTATAATATAATAATATGAAGTCTTGTTTTTCTTGATAAATGTGATAATTTATAAATTATATTTTTTTAATATGAATATTTGTGGTTGAAACTTTTCTTGTCGCACCTCCAGTAATATTCCCTGTATCGCAGTGTTTTAATTATATTAGCATAATAATAGAATTGTAATGATATTTGGATAGCAACTAGAATTTGGGAAGTAGCAATAGGCACAGTTCTAATTAATACAATACTATAATATTAATTTCATAAAAATAATGAAATACTAAAAATGTAATTGTATTCGTGTTTCCTAACGATTATGTATTTAATTACGGCTACGGGTCTTACATCTCTTTACACCTAAATGAATATAAGATACATATAATAGGGATGTTGACTAAATTTAGGATTCAATTTTATTTTATAGATAGAACCTCAATATTCACGAAAAAATATTATAAAAATAATAATCTTCAATTTAAAAACAAGAATTGATAAATAAAAATCATTATCAAATTTCTCACCAAAAACGTCACGTGACGTCACTAAACTATATTCAATACTATCTGTCTACTAAATTTGTTGAATTTCCATATAAAATTGTTCCAATGACGTCATATTCTCAAAATGGCGTTTGAGGTCACGTGACAGTGAGTACAATTTTTAACATTTTAAATTAATGATATTTAATTTATTGTGATTGATTTCAATAAAAGAATCATATTTTAGGCCTTTAAATGTTACCACTAATATTTTAGATAGATATTAATTTATAATAAGTGTCAACATCCCTATTATTATAACACAAATTAAAAACATTTTAAACGACTCTATCTCACGTTACTGGCCAGTACCCACAAATTATACATTCAAGTGGTCAACACACTTCCTCCCTAATGTCGTGGGGTGCGGCGGATGTGACGTCACTCCCATCATTGTTAGTCCAGCTGCATACGGGGGTTTGCGGAATAGAGGATACGAGTACACTGGGCTGTGTGTGTATCGACTAAGACTTAAATTAGATAGATTGCTTAGATAGACTGCTTTGAAATAAATCTTAATTTGACTTAAAAATAGCCAACTTCTAAGAAACAGTCTTAGGAAAACCCGACCAATGTGGCGT